>JAWNKW010000048.1:600000-889440 GCA_035041775.1 Chymomyza caudatula
GTTTACCTCTATGGCCAGGTGGCTTTGCCGGTCACAACCTGACAATCAGTTAGTCTACGTCTATGTCACTCCCCACGTTTCGATGCTCTTGTCAAAATATTCCCACGCTCGAATTTGTCGAACATTTTGCAATTTTTCATGTCATTTCGATGTCAGTGAATGAAACTATGAATCAATTTAACAATTTGGCATGTATCTAGACAACCGTTGAATGGATTTGATTGAGAATATGAGAGAGTTCATTGACTTGGTTCGTTGATTGCATTTTGGCACTCGGCGCTTGCCAAAGGCTTTTGTGATAAGCCCCACGCTGCTATTTTGCGATAAGCAGCAATTTTTTTTTTTTTTTGGCTCTTGCCAACAGTTTGTATAATTATATACATCTTACAAACATGCAGAACTAAGTAAGCTTGTAATATTGCGAATACTATTCGTATAATTGATTGCATTTGCCAGCCTGGTCAATTAGCAAACTGCAGTAAATAAACCCAAAAAAAAAACCCTGTTACAATAAATTGCTGCAGAAGACGCTGCCAGACGCACATAAATAGGTTTTAGTCCAAAGCCAAATCAGTGTCCGATGCGCGTTCTTGTTGTGCCAAAGAAACGGCAGAAGGCTGCTGGCAAATGGCCAACTATATGAAACATGGCCAAATGTGCCGCTGCTTCTGTTGCTGCTGCCGCGCCTCTTTGCGTGCCACAAGTATTTTCCGTCAGGGAGACAGTGGCTGCTGCTTCTGCTGCTCCTACTGGCCACTGCTGAGGCCAATTTCAATGCGCTGCTCTGCTCTGCCAGCCGTACTTGATGTGGGACGACGTCGTCGTCTGCTGCCACTAATAAATAATTTTAATTGTATTTATTTTTCTTGCTTCTGTGCTGCGTCTGCAGCTGCCTCCGCTGCTGGCACTTGAGGCGTGTTCCACTTTATTACGTAAAAGCTTGTAATAAAAAAATGAGCCCAGGCTTGGCTGGCCATCTTGCTTACACTGTGGCCCGAACTACACTACAATATATAAAATTCCAAATTTCATTGTAGTGTAACCTATGGAACGTTGTCCAAACAATGCCAAGCACTGTGCAAAAATGTTCTACCACTACGGTTTATTTTTTATTGGGAAACGTGATCAACGACAAATTGAGCTGCTCGAGTGGACGAGTCACAGTCACAAGCCAAAGAACTAACAGCAATGCACAAGTGAAAACAAAGCAATGTCTTGCCAATTTGAAGACTCGGTCGGAGCTAGCTTATCAGTGACCAAGTAACAGTATAGTATGTCCAATGCAGTGACTGCACTTTGACTCAGTTCTGGTATGCTGCTTGAGCAAACAGCAAACCAGTTGAATGGGGCTGAGGTGGCTGGTTGGCTGGTTGGCTGGTTGGTTGGTTGGTGACTTACTACTAGTGGATACTATGTCGATATGGGTGGGTACTGTGAATGCGTCAGAGCTCTTTCTGATAAGCTGCGTGCGCCGAACACTGTCAGTTTTGAGTCATCGAACACGTCTTGGGCATTTTATGCTGTCACAGATACATAGCTGGGGCTGGCGTCAAGTGTCAGGCGGTTGGCCCCAGTTGGCTCTGTGCCGTTCAACCGCCGCTGCACGTCTGACACGTTTGCTTTGCCTGTTTTTGCCATAGTCAAGCGCTTTACTGAAGGCTACTCTTTGGCTCGTTTGGCATTATACGCCCTCACACACACACACACACACAAACACACACAGGCTCACTTGTGATGGCAGCGACGTCAACGCAGACGCCAACGCATGCTTTTGATTATTGTCGTCGTCGTAGTACAATGCACATAAGTACTATAGTGCGCCCAATGCGCTCGATATCTGCTTCAATACATGTGTCACACATACACACGGTCACACTGACACACACACACACACACGGTCACACTGACACAGAGATAGAGTGAGAGACGCATATATGTACATACGTACAATACCATTACAATGTTTATAGGCGCGTTGTTTTATGCGCGCCAATACTGGGCCAAGGTAGTTTTTATCTTTCTACTTTTTATTTTCTGTTTGTGTTGCTTTTACAGCTTGTTGCTGTTATTGCTGTCATTGTTATTTCAATCCTTGAATATTTGCCTTTACACACACACACACACACGCTGACCGCCAAGCTGCATCTGTAAGTTGTTCACTCACTCACACCCGCCGCTCCGATTATCTGTCTGACTGACTGACCGTCTGACCGTGGCAATTTGTGCTTTTTCTACAAGTATTTATTTTCTCGATTTATTTATTTAATTTCTGTTTAGCTTTTGTTTCGCCGTTTGTTTTTATCGGTTTGATACCACACGTTTCTACACATTTGTTTACGCATTGTTCTGCTAGTTTTCTCTATTCCCATACACTGTATGGGTTTTATGTTACACCCCGACCCGCATTATTATCACCGCTGCTAGGGTATCTATCTAGTGTGATGTCTCATGGATGACACCCAGGGAATTCCCCTTAAGTGGACTGCCACCGGCAGTGAAGCAGAACAAAGTCAAATGAGAACAATTGCCGTGCTGTCCCCTGATTCAGTCATACTTCTTAGTGTGCATCATTCTCTGTATTTTTTGTTTCCTTTTACTGGTAGCACAATGCAAAGCTATCGATTGGTTTGCGACTTATGCTTTGAGGTGCCGACCCACTCTTCCCGCATTCTCTTACAGCTTACTGCCCACTTTAACTCTTAGATTTAGCTTTGCATCTGCCCTTGGTGAATGCAATCAATGGTTTTCCTGACAGCTTGCTTTAGTATTAGACAAGTCTGTGTCGCTTCGTTTACTGAACAAAGTCAAACTAAACTGAAGAAACCTAAAGTCAAAATTCTCACTACAAAAACTTTTGTTGCAACTTGTTTTACTTCCATGTTTTAAGTCACAATAAACTGAAAATATCTATAGACAAAATTCCCAGTAAGAAAACTTTTGTTGCAACTTGTTCTGCTTAAATTTTTATGCAGCCATACAAGGGCTACGGTTCCTTTAGCCTTAAATGTGTTGGCCTAGGCTGTTACTGTTCATTTGTCCTTAAAAGCTTCCTCTTGTTGAGCCGGTCAAGGCTGCCCCTGTTCGTCTAATTGATTTAAGGCTGCGTTTGAGGCTGCTCAAGTTTGCACTGCCTTATACGTATGTACAAACAACGAGTTGTACATAAACAAAGATTGGTTCGGAATATTCTGGGGCCCAAGCTTTGTTTAGATTTATTGTTCTGCGTCTCATAGTTCTATTTAGTTTTTAAGCAAAGCGCATTGTTGTCTGGCATTGTATTATGTTTATTTGTGTCTGCTTGGAATATATCGAGTGAGATTTAAGCTGCTTGTAACCATATATTGCTACCGTGCACACTCACACACACTTGAAACAGAAAACGTCACATTTCATATCTGCAGTTGGGTATTTTGAGTCAAGTGCAGTGTATGCAGGAAAATGGAAATAATATATATACACTCTAATAGGCTCTCATAATGTACAAAGGGCATCAAAGCTAGAGTAATTATAGTAAATTGTAACCTCAATTGAACATGCTTTAACGCCATTGAACGCCCAAAATCATGCAACACTTTTATCCTGAGCTCACGCTCGGTCAACTATCGTCAAAGTCATTTCAAGCTGTTTCAAGTGTGAGTGAGCGAATGCGAATCTCTCTCTATATAAGCGACGTGCCTAAGCTACAAGGCAAACGAATTGTCGCATTTGCACAAATCTTAAAAGCACGCAAAACGTGCAAAATGTGTATGTGTGTGTGAGTGTCATAAGACATATGTGTGAGTGTACCGTTAAAGACGACAAGGACGATGATGAAGATGGCGACGACGCCAACAACAATGGCGGCAACGCTCTTAATGATGGCGGCAAATAAGGCAAGGAAAGGCAAACGTCGAAACGTCGAGCGCATAGGCAATATCAGGACGCAGCAGTATATTATTTATACATGTGTGTGTGTGTATGAATGTGTGTATGTGTGTGTGTGTGTGTGTATGAGTGGGTGTGCGAATGTGTGAATGTGTGAGTGATTGTTGGGGCCTGCTGATGACAAGTGTTGCGTGTTTTGAATATAATGACAAAGCAAGTCAATTCCTTAAGTTGCTGTCTCTGTCTCGCTGTTTCTAATGTTTGTTATTGCCCTTCTTGTTCTATTGTTGCTTTTGTTGTGTTACTTGTTTGCTGTTGGTTGTGTGTTGTTACTGCATGTGACTACTACTTGATGCTTGATTATTAAGTGTTGACTTAGCGTGATTGCTGGCGCTCGCTTTAGTTGGCCGTCGTCGGTCCAAGTGTCGTCGGACATATGTTACGGCTTCACGACTTATTTATGTTCCAAGGGCACTCGAAACCATCAAAATTCCGCCCATTTGATACTTGGGTAGTATTTATGATAAAACTGATGCTGTTTATGAACTATGCATGAAATGTTTCTAACGCTAATGCACTCGCTCTGTTGGTGTTTATTAACTTAGACTTGACTGACTACTTTGCGTTGGGAACAGCGATCTATAGTTAAGACTCGGGCACTTGAAACTTGTTCGCATAACTTTTTAATGCCATTTTGCATTGGCTGTAAAATGATTGCAATTTTCACAGTATGAACTTCGCCTGGTAGTTGTGGCATTGCGTAGCTGGCGGCATTCACCGGTTTGCTGCGCCATTGCAATTTTCCTTCAGTTGCAGCAAAACGAATTTTACTTGGCCTTTTTTGACGTGCTTGCTACCATTTGCTTTCTCGACTCTAGTTCTCTGGCTCATTTTTCATGTCAGTGCTTTAACAGCTTTTCAAAGTCAACTTGGCTGCTGACAATTGTTGAAATAGGATTGCAGTTCCTTTCTGTTGTTCTTACTACCAAAACTTTGGCGTTATTGCAGATGATACTCAAAGATAAAAACGCGTAGGTTAAATGGGAAAATATTTGTCGTAAAAAATGCAGCAGCTATTTTCTTGATTAGGATTGTTTCTGCGAGAATTTACGTAACTGCCCTGTTTACTGCACCCAAACATAAAAACTATAAACATACTAATACACTGCCTCACCGACACGCCTACAACCCTCGCACACACACATACACACACACACATATATATATTCTCATAATTGATGTGACGCTGTGGCACCTGAGTTGCCCAACCACTGCGAACACTCATACGATAGCAAACACAAACACGATGACAAACATGTTTTCTGTCTTTTGTATACCCTTGCGGGGAGTATAGTTACTTATGACACAAGCTTCATATCTATATTGGACTACATTCAACGATTAACCACAAATTTCTTTACATTGAAACAAAAATTGTAATTTTTGCCTATTTTAAGTGTTAATAAGGCATAAGTCAAATCATGACTACTGAGCACAGTTCCTATGATCTGCGCTAAACGCCATTGTATACGCCGAACAACGATAGAAATTGTTTCCATCAAATAACATTGAGATTCTTATGAGCTAAAGAGTCACCTATTTTCTTCAAAAATAATTAAAAGCTTGCAAAAAACGTTTCTATGGAAATGTGTTTTATCAAAAACCATACCAAATTCCAAAAAATCTAAAGAATTACATACTTTCGTGTCTTATCAATGAATCAAAGAGTATTCTATCTTCTCAAATGCTCTCTCATTTTTTAGCTTTTGCCTTTTATTATTGCTTGGCGGGTTTAAAGGCAATGTGAATGTGTTTGGCTATGTAGGGATATTCACCCATACCGACATGCTCACAAACACAGACATGCTACACACAAACGCAGATGGCCTGCCCTTAGACTGGTTGTTTGGCACAGGTGCACATTGATATACGACAGATGGGAAAGTCGTTTTAGGCTTAGGTCTTCTGATGTATGTGCCACGTGCAAAGACCACGGTGCAGCCTGCCAAGTTCTGCTCTTTGGCATTGAGCCTTCATCTATGTTCATGAGTGTGTGTGTGTGTGTGTGTGGGTATATCCGTTACGGTATCTGCAATTGTGGTGGGTTCTGTGTGTGTGTGTGTGAGTCAGTGGGGCTCAGGGCTGTTATTTAGAATGCGCGCATTCGGGTTTCTAATCAAGGTAATTTTATGTTGGCAAGCAAGCTTAATGCCCAAATTACAATTTCACTTCTTCTTCTTGTCTCTTCTTGGTGGCAGGTACAGTGGTAAGCGGTATTTGGCTCTATTCCTAATGGTTTTGCTCCTGCTAGCCAGCTGGCAGTATTAGCAGCTTTGTATTTGGCACACAATCCTGCCAACTAAGGCCATCGAGGACCTATGTGCAATAAATCAAGCACAATAAAAGCGCTTTCCATAAGAGCCTTATGAACAATATAAGGCTCTACGGTAGATAAACATGCATTTTGAACAGTTACGGCAAACACTTTAACACACTAATTACAGGCCATGTAACAATTGTTTGGGTCAGAGGATCTGAATTAGTCAGAGCTGCCATCCTTGGTATAAGTTGAAGATAACATTCGCACGGCCCGATCAATAACAATGCCAATTGTGAGCCAAGACAGACCCATTATCATTAAGCTGTCAGTCAGCGAACAAAAGGCTGCTCTTGAGGATGCTTCCACATGGTATTGTTATATATAATCACTAACCTGCCAGACCTATAGCTGTAGTAATGCCCTCAGTTTTAGTGCAGGTTTTATTAGCACCCTGCTAGACAACAAAAACATCCGCATACATGCTTTTCATATTACTTATCTTTGTATATACAGTATGCATACATTTGTATATCAGTTTAGAAGTCTGTCTTCATGGTCCAAAAAGTCATATTGTTGCCCATTGTGCGCTTCGCATGTGTGTGTGTGTTTGTGTGTGTGTGTGTGTGTGTGTGTGTGTGTGTGTGTGTGTGTGTGTGAGTGTAAAAGTGCGTGTTTGTACCATATACATTAGCTTTTGTCTATGTGCTTTTATTGTTTTGGCTTTTGTTTATGGTTGCATTTTATTTAGTCATTCGCTGTCTGTCATTGTCTTTGGTTTACTGTTATGCAAACTGCCGGGCTTGCATATTTCATTGCACCCCGCTAAAAGCGGATATAGCTATGCATACAATGTGTATTTATCATGCCATCAACGGGTAACGGACTACGGATAACACCGATGTACGGCAACAACAACTTAATTACGGTTAACCACCCTTGCAATGTGCGGCGTTAGAAAGTATGCTTTGAAAAATCCCTACCTAAGTTAATAGATGCTCCCCGACATGCATCTGTGTGTGACGACGACGCCCGCTCGACAAGTCAATCAATCAACCACTCAATCTATGAAACCGATTGAAGGGTCAAAAGAGTTTGGCATTGGTTTGCAAATAGCTTTTCAACATTTCATTATTAATGCATTCGCTTGCATAACTGTGCATCTTTCTAAAAAGCATATATACTATATAAAGGGTGCTGCATATTTGATTAACTTAAACTTTTAACAGTAATAACTTATTAAACGATATACATTTTTAAGTGTTCAACTTCGTGGTCAAAATTCCTATAGTTTGGATTGAATATATAGTTTGGAATGAAACTTTTGGGGGTACTTCAGAATACGAGTATCAGAATAACACTTCCAGTTCAATATCTTCGGATAGGTACACCAGAAATATGGTCAAAGAAGTCACTCATTTCTTCATATTTTCCAATTTACAACGTCAACCATTTTTCTATAAGGCTGATTAATTGTTAATGTATACAATGAGCTATATCGGTGTAACTGGAGAAAAAACACCCTCTATGTCATACACATGCGGCAATGTGAGGGTTTGTGTTACCACTTTCCCCGTACAGCATATCTGTTGATAGCACTTTATATATGTATGTGATGTGATGTGTGCAACAGCAAATGCATTAATATCAATAGACATCACTCACACACACACAAATGCACACAGACGGCTAGATATATGGGTATTTAGTGCTACTATATTTCCATTGATGACTGCTCCGCATTAATTAACAATTTCGTGGGCGGGTTTACATCGTATTGGAAATAAATTTGTTTTTAATTCAACTGTAATTACATTATGAAACCAAACAATAATTAAAATTATATTTGATTTTTTATTATTCGTTTTATTTTAGTTGACATGTTTACAACAAGTGGCCCACTTTACATATCGGTAAGTGTCACACACAAACACACATAAATTCGCAGACAAACAATAAATTGGCAAAAAGTTGTTTGACAAACTGCAAGCGGAAATGCCAATTTAAAAACTCATTAAATTTTAAGCTTTAATTTAAACAAGCAGACCGGCAAAAGGCGCTCCAAGGACATTGCGACACGCCCACACCTCGAAATATTCTTACTCCCAAATATCTAATCAAAAATACATATTGACACCGCAATAACGAATCGTATAGCACACACACACAAACAAACAACAAGGACACCGGCAAACACCGACATAGATGATACCAACTTTCAAACTGAGGGGGGAAAGGGGAAAGGAGTTTTAGTTGTGAAGAGAGAAAAATGAAAATTCATACATGGCAGGACGAAGCTTTTCCTGCCTGTCAAGCATAAAAGCAAATATAAAATGTGAGCGTCAATGTAGCACTGTGTGCACGTGTGTAAGTGTCGGTGTGGGTGGCACCCACACCCAGCCAGGGGGAGTGGAAGTGGGCTTGGAAGAGAGCAGCAATTCAATTTGGTTTTATTTTGAATACTTGACAAAGTTAATTGACAGCTAAGCATATTACACATGGACAGGCATCAAAAGAGAGCGAGAGCGTAGAAGAGCAAAAGGTGCTTATCTCTGCCATAAGCTTACATTAATCATAGACCATATGGTGCAGGAAAAACAGTGAAAAACGACTTATGTGAAAACGATGCTGGTACCTCTTGTGTACAAAATCTCTTCGACATGTAAATTTCATTAAAGTTTAAGCTTTCTGCGCCCAAGGATGGTGGTTGTTGTTGTTTGTGTTGGACACATCAAATATACGCCTTAAACTGTCATTAGTTAAAATCACATGTCATTGGCAGCTTTCCTACTCGCACACACACGCACACACACACACACACACACGAACACACACACACACACACACACACATCCTTGCAACTCTGCTGAAGCTGTGAGAGTCCTTGTTTTGCTTGTTGTTGTAGCTGAAGGTTAAATGTTTGTGTTCATGTCAGCTTTGTTAACCACAGGCTGATTATATGTCTGCCTCTGTTTGTACAAGGGAGTGCGTGTGTGTGAGTGTTTGTGTGTCTGTCAGCTCACGAATATGTGCAGCCGTGCTCTGGTTTATGATTCATTCAATTCATTGACATTCATATGCACTCCTCACTATATACGCCTGAATTTAACCCTTTTCACATTGGCACTCGATAGCCCATACTTCAAATCTCATCTTCAATTCCAATTTACGAAGCGATTTTTTCTGCCCAACGCCTAACAACGAAACAAAATTTAATTAAAACCGGAAATGGCAACAACAGCCACAAAACGACAAACGAGGACTCGCCATTGTTGTTATGTTGTGTGACCACAGCCGTTTAACGGTGCCAGCATTCGAATACCTGTACGTCCCACGCATGTCCCCGTGGGCACACTCTCTAACAGGGTTTAAGTGGTACACTCTTTTTGTATAGCATACTTTAGTGCGCACAGAGCGAAATGCTTGTGCCTGACTGTGATGTGTGGGGGCAGCTAACTCGTTTTTTTTGTTTGGTCTTTTCAGTGAATATTCCCGTTGACTAAGGGCACAACCAATATGACGTTCATCTTCGTTATGGATTCATAACCTTGTAGAACCTATATGGGATGTTTGGTTCTAATATAGATGGAGTTTTGAGTAAAAAGCTAAGTGAGTGCCAAGCTTCGTAAGCTGGTGGAAAACAAAAACACGAAACTCATAAATTTTTCAATAATTCTAAGCACCTGGGAAACAGCTGTGTAACAGCCGTGGGTAAATTGGCCAAGTTTTACAAGTTTATAAGATTCGTAAACTGGAGCCAACCCACACAAAACCATTAATACGACTACACTCAGGGCACAATATGAACTCGTATCTAGGCACAAGCTGACATTGAGCCACTTAATCCTCACATTTACACCTCAACGCACCCACAAACAAATACTCGAGCAAAGGCGTCAGGCGGAGAGAAGAGTGACGCACAATAAATTCGTGTATCTCCTTAATAATTAACTTGAAAAGTTGTATACCTCACAAAGGCTGTCACAGCAACAAACTTGCAGCTTCTTCAAATGGAAGATGATGGCATGAAGTAGGTGATGATGATGAAGCAGAAAGTTGCGACACACAAACACTTGAAATCAGTTAAGTGCGTCGCCACATGCTCAGCGAACCACAACAGTCAAAACAGTGGAAGCCCTTCCACCAACCGTAACCGTACACCAACCGGGCCTTGACATTTTACAAATTCCTATAAAGCAAATTTAAATTTGAATTGATTCAACTTTCTGGCTGATTCACTTTCTTAACGAGACCTTGCTCCATTGTGTGCGTGACGGCACCTCGAAGCATGCTACAGAGTTTGTTGGTTGGTGCCACCTGCAAATTCACACATAGTACATACTAAGTGAGAGAAAATAATATGCCTACAAGAAAAGCCGATTCTTTAATTGCACTTGACCTCAGCAACTCGGCGACTTGAGAAAACCGGGCTTGACCCGAAGACCCCTCGGGCCTTTTCAAGTTAATTTTCTGGGCAAAACTTTCAGCTAGCTCATTAATTACAGCTTAGCAGCAGAGCAGCAGAGGAGCAGAGCAGGAGACCAGCTTATGGCTAGCCACTAGGAGTAGGAGAAGAAATGGCATCACCCTAATGATTTACCTGAATTCGCTTGTTGTTATTGTTTTTGGTGGCGATGGTGGTTACTTTGTTGTTTAGCTGTTGGTATTCATGCAACTTTTTCCGCTTTATTATTTCTTATATTTGCTGTACCTTTTCGACCTGCCAACTGCTGTTACTGCTTCTGCTGGACTTTTCCGCTTTTCAACAATTCTGTTTGGTTCGGTTTGCTCACGGTTGCTGCGGTGGGGACTGCGGCGTCGGACGCCTTTGTCAGAGTTGGATTCCAGCAGTTGTGCCGGCTGCTGTTTTTATTATCCTGGTTGCTCGGTTTTTCTTTTTATATATTAATGCTTTGTAATCAAATATCTACAAGTCGAGCATTACAGAACCGTGCTATCTTTGCACCCTTTTTGTTGATTACTTTGAGCTCTGCAGCAAGCTTTGTCCATCTGTTTGTCTGTCCGTCTGTTTTATGGTAGCTGAGCATTTTGATGCTTGCTCATTGTACATTTAATTAAGCAAATAGCAGCAGCTTCCTTTGTTTTTGTGTTCTATTCTTTTCTGAAAACTTCGGCTCTCGGACAACCCATGGAGTACAATTTGTGGCCAACTTTTGCTTTCACTTGTTGTCAATTTGTTGCATATTTGCAGCTTAACATAAAAATGGACATTTAGATTGCTACAGGAATATGATAATTAGCTCTTTTTCAGAATGGCAAAAGTTCAACCAGAAATGTGGCATTTAACTAGTTTTTAAGTTTGTTCCCGAGCTGTCAGTCGACAAGGTCTTAAAGCGCAACCAGGGAGAAAGTTACAGAAAGAGACAGACAGAAACTTGAGTGCAGTAATTTATTAAGAAAAGTGTTTTAACCTGCTGTTCCTTGCAGTTGTGCTCAAAGCCACCCACACTTAGGATCCAGTGGCGTTCGCCGTGTCGTCATTTAAATTTAATAAAAATGTAAAGCAATTAACTTTTTGCCACACTCTGTCGAAGGCGAGAGCAACTGCAGCCCATGCGAATTAATCTGCCGCAATTAATAATGCATTAAGACGCGCACACACACACAGACACAAACAGCAGCAGTAGTTGCCATGCAAGAGGTGTCTGCCTGTGTGTGAACAGAGTTTGAGTCAAGATGTCAAGATTACGTCTGCCCAATTGCAACAATTACAACAAGGTCCCACCGAGCAAAGCCAAGACAGCTTAATTAACCTCGACCTTGCCTGCCTCGAAGCCAAACGCTGACGTCAACAGCTCACGGCACACCATCACGGCGCACCACCACGGCTTGGAATGGCACATCGCAGCGCACTGCGTCCTCGCAGTTTGCCAAACAAGCCACGTTCAATGCCGTCGCAGCAACCGACAATGGCAGCGACAACTACGGCAACTAAGCCAACTGGCAACTAACTGACACTACGCTTGGACAGTTGGAGACCAAAGTAGCTGACCATCGAATATGCCACATCCAAACGACGACATCAATAACATTAACAATAATAATAACAACAATGCGTGTGCGTGAAATGCTAATATGTTAATGCGATCCATAAAATATAACTACTCGGAGCTAATTGCCAATTCACCAAGCGACACGCGACGTTACATTGCAACTTTTGTTTACTGCGCATGCGTGGCCGTGCGTAGATTCAGAGTGACAAAGAGAGATAGAGTCAGACAGCCAGCCAGCTGACAAGCAACAGCCGGTTTACGCCGGCAGCGAACAAACTAGTTTCTCTCTGTCTCTCTCTCTCTCTGTCTCTCTCTCCATCTCTCTCTCTCAATGTTGCACAAATGTTGACTGTTGTTTGTTGTTGTTGTCGTAGTTGCTGCTGCTGCTGCTTTTGCAATTTCAAGAACCAGGTCAAGGTTACTGCGCCGATGCCGGCGTCGCACTGCACTGATCACAGCCAGCGTAGCTTTCGCCTTGCTTCGTTTTCATTGAAAGTCAAGTTCGCGCACATGTTTGATTGACATTGGCTACGACGTGTTGCCTCGAACATGTTTGATACACGGCTAGCTGTACTCTCTGACAATGAAAATGGCGCCCGAGTAACATAAACAACACACTTTTGTCCAAAAAGGGAAGTTTTTGTCGGATTCTTGTTTTGGATATAACTAAGGGAAAGATGCTCTTAAGTGCGATATATGATGATGTTTAACTTCTTTTTGCTTCCATTAACAAACTATTATCCCAACCGACTATGAATTGTAAAACAGCTAAAACCACTGAAAGCAGAAAAGTAGACACCTTGCGTATACGCAATCCGTAGCATTGAGATATAAATGTTGGCAATATAGGCAACCTCAACCTCGAAGTCCACCGATGACGCACTGCTACTCGCAAGTGTCACTCTGACGCTGCTGCACTTGTTTTTATTGCTATCGCTGTTGCTGTTTAGCTGTCTGTTGTTTTCTATATATGTTGGACGAGTATGTACACAACACTTTAGTTGGCCACATCAAGTGCAACCACATTTTCTTACAATGCCAAGCTGCGGCGCCCTCATTGCTTCGTTACTTAGTTACAAATTGAAATCAAGTGACAGTGGTGCTGACCAAGTCACATAAGAAACTTTTGCTGATAAGGGACCTCGGCATGATTTCCAGCCACAAGAATAAATTATGACTAATCATAGTCGCTTTTAATGCCGCCACAAAGTTAACCACAGTGCAACTTTGTGGGGCTTCTGTGTGTGTGTGTGTGTGTGTGTGTGTGGAGCACGAGCACAAAAAGCACCAACAGACACGCTCTAGCTCGCATAGTAATATCTATGTCCATGTTAATCTATTGTGATTTGATGACGCACAAGGTTGCAGCATCGAGAGCGACCGAGAGAAGGAGCGACACAGCAACGAAGTGCTCATTTACCAAGTATCACGCAATGCACGCACAAAACTAGTAGCCAGCAGGCAAGTGGCATGCAACTATCAGCAGCCTGCATCAAAACCAAAACGTTTTGCGGCTGATCTTGAACCAATTGCAACTGCTAAATGCAGCAGCCTTAGTCATGGCCAATAGCGGTGGCGACGTCGATGCTGAAAACGATTTCGATGCCAGTGTCTATGTGGCTGAGCAATCGAAGCTATGTGGTGATGGGAGCCGCAGCAGCGAGAAGCGGATAAGCTCTGTAACCGATTGCTGTAGGCTTATGCAATGCGACATTGATTGAATCAATATATCTTGGATATGAAGCAAATGAGGCACATATGGGGCGTATGTGCAATGTTCTTGAAATTGCATACAAGCGTAGTTGTAAAACTGTCTTTGCGCAAAACTTGAAAAGTTAAGAATCCTTGTCGCAATAATTGCATTTCAAGTATACGCGCAGTGTCAACCTTAAGCCTTATTACTAAATGCAAGTTCACACACATCCATATGTATGCAGATATATAGGACAAGTTATTCGCTCGACTATTAATTAAAAACCTGCATTGTTTACATGACCTTACTGCGCTAAGCAAATACAATCACACACCCACAAAGTTGTCATCGGATCATGTCACCAAAGATGTATAATTTTGACCGTAAATTCGGCATTTCGGCCGCTCTGAACTTGTACTGTATTGCACTTAATGACAAAGTCAGTTATTTCAACTCTTTGTGGGTATACAAAATACCATAACAGTGCATTTGGGGCCAAATGGTATTTTTAGAAACCAAATCAATTACAATAAATCTAGGCTAAAGGCTATCTCTAACTTGAAATGTTTCTTTTTGGCATTTGCTCTCATATTCTGCATAATTAATACATTGTTTTCCCTTGGTCAAGTCAAACAGAACAAAAACAAGATATTAAATTTAGCATAGTTGAACTTGTTCTATAAAATATTAAAGACTTGGCTGCGCCAAAGCAGCATTCACCAAGGACTACCAAATCTTGTGACTGCCAAGACTCAAGGCAAACTCGAGAAAAGAGAGAAAAAAGCCAACACCATCACAAGAACCAGCTGAGCGTGGCACAGCACGGCAGGCTATGCCAAAGCTAGCTAACCACATAAGATCCGACCACTGCAGACCACATCCAGCTCAAAATCAAAGGCACTTGTCACACATGCTGCCAGCTGCCACATGCCAAATGCCACCTGCCACCTGCAGCTGAATTGAATTTCTCTCTTTCCTGCTAAGATTTGTACTTTTTTTTGCACCATTTGTTGCAGCAAACAAAGCTTTGCGAGAGCTAAAAGTGTAAGCAAGTTAGTAAGTTGTAAAAAGAAATCAACTACTAAAAGTATTATTATTGTTGCTTACACCTTCAGGTGTTTCACTTTGTCACGGATATGTTTTCTTTAGACTTTCATTTCCCCCGCGCTCACTTTGTAAATGTGTGTGTGTTTGTGGTGTGTGGCTTTTGTGTGTGTGTGTCGAAACTTGCCGGAAGTTAAATAGGAAATTTTATATGCTTTTATACCTGTTCACGTGTGCTCGTGCTTGCTCTTGCAAATGCTCGGCGTAGTTTTCAGTCAGCAGTTTGCGGAGAGTCAGAGCTGCCCCTGAAGCGTTTGCTTTGTGCAACAACAATCTTTATACATATGTACTGTGTGTGCCGTGACTTTGCCTTGCAGGAACACATTTGATGAAGTACTGCGTTTGCTAAGACTTTGAAGTGCATCTCTGCGTGGTTCTTTTGTTTTGTATTTTTTTATTTTTGAAATAGTTATTTTACTTTGCATTTGGTTACAGACTTTGCTTTGCTAAAATAAAACTCAAGTTTATATAAGGTGAAAGCCAGTCGTCTCTCTTTATTGTCAATTCACGAAGACTACCACAAGGGGGCAAGTTGCCACCTTCATTTAACTTCCAACGAGCAGTAGTTGCAGTAACTGCACTGGCACTAGCACTGGCAGCAATCCATCAACATGAAACAATCAGCTTTCAACTTGTAACTAAGTAAGACTGCAAATTGGAAACTAAAACTGAGCAGCCAGTAACATGGCCAACAAGTACAACAAACGCGTCAGTAAAATGCCACAACTTTGTTTGAATTTGTGCGGCTTCATTACGTCCTTCTCGCTAGCTGGCTTGAATCCGCCTCTTTCTCTCGACTCACTGTCTAACCCACATGCCGTCACACGGCATATGAAGGCATTTAAGCTCACTCACGCGTACACACACACATACAGACAATCAGCTTGCATGTATAGTATTGTGTACTGCCAAGCCGAGGCTGTGCCTGTGCCTGAAACTAGACTGTAACTTTTTGTGGCCAAATTGAGCTGCTTCATTTACCAACAGTGTGGCACGCAAACAAACAAACTCATGTCGAGGCTGGTAAAAGTAGATACTCTCGACAACCGGCAGTGATTGTATCATAGTTACAAGCGCACTTTAAAACATTGCAATACTCCATTTATTGTAGACGACACTTCTTTTGTTGGACTAACTCGCCTGGACAGGTGACAGAAAAGAAGAAAGTCTTTCAAGCGAAATAAAGATTTAAAAAGATTTCCAAACATTTCCGTCAATATTTGGAGTTAGGTGTCGACTAAACAACCGGCACCTAAATGTTAAGCCACTTAGCCAACTCTAATTGGCCAGCAAATCAGGACAATTTAATACATGGAGTCACTTGTATCTACTCAATTTTAGTTGACTGGGTGTATATGAGAGAATGTGTGCAAGAGTTCCTTTTGTCCCATGTTTATTTTTATATAACAAATTTTCGATTTTTATTTATTTCCTTGTTGGCTTTTAAGCTGAGCGACAATTCGCCACTTTGAAGCATCCCATCGTATATATCATATAACTAAGCTAACACGGCATCCTCACACAGACTCCGTATGCCACATTTCAAAATTCCCCTATGACAGCCGCTTGACAGGCACAAATGTCAAGTGTGTGTCCGCTGCTTAACCCTCATTCCCGCCTCTGTTTCCTAACTGTTCTGACTGTCCTGACCAGTCGCCTTTTTTGCCTTTGCCTTTTGCTAAAATGTATAAAAATGCATGACCGCAACACATTTTTCAGCATGCCCGCACAAACCCATACACACTCTCACACACACACGCACGAAGCCCTTTTTCACGGCTTCGCTCCGAAGTGTTAAAATGTTGATTGTCCTTTTGCCTTTGGAGCTTGCGTGTTCATGTGAGTGTGTTGCAAGTGTTTGTGCTTTGTGGCGCCTCAGTCCAGCAGAGTGCGTGTGTATTCTACGTGTAGCAAATAAATTTTTAAGTAGCATTTGCGTTGATTGCTTTAAAGGCGTAACGAAAAGAGCCCCTTCAGTCGGTGTTGTACCAAGTTGTTGAATGCGCTTCGATTATTCAGTAGCTCGGCATGCACTGTATTCATCAATTAAGAGTTTTTCTCTAATTTTCCGGTTTTCATTTAACACATTTAACACAGCATTCAATTGACAGACATCGTCCCTATAATGTAAGGTAATCCTTTATATGCTTAACATAGTGAAATTATAGCAGCTGTTAATGAGCTTTGCAAGAGTTGCGCTCTTTCGTCCAAAGAGAATAAGTCTGTTAACTAACAGCTTGATAACAGTATTCTTCGAGACCATTGAAACAGCATCAACCATAACAGAAGCAGAAGCAGTGGAAAAATCACCACTTCGGTGGCCACTTCTTTGGCTGCAGCGCTCATTTGTTGTTGGACCGCAAGAGCGTCTCGTTGTGTGGCGGCAAGAAACTAAGGAAATTGTTGCCCAAGAAGCAGCAAACTTCATATTCAGTGTGAGTGAATCGATGTGAGCACACGGACGTTAACAGTTTAAATAAAGGGGAAACAAATTGTGCATGTTAAAGCAGCAGCGACCTGCTCATGTGTGTGTGTGTGTGCGTGTGTGTGCGCGTGTGTGCGTGTGTGTGTGTGTGTGTGTGTGTGTGTGTGTGCGTGTGTCTTTGCAGACAATGCGAATTGCGCGCATTAGCGACGTTGCCGCAGTTCAGCGCAGCAGCGACGCGCTGTTAATTTGCATACAGGCAGACATTTTTTTTGTCGCCCTCGGCAGTTTTAGGATCCATCTCAGGAACCAACGTTGATGCCATTAATATATGCATGCATATAGTGTATGCAATTTTCGGTAACTTTTTTTCAACTTCCTTTGAATGGACA
This sequence comes from Chymomyza caudatula, assembly GCA_035041775.1. NCBI lineage: Eukaryota > Metazoa > Arthropoda > Insecta > Diptera > Drosophilidae > Chymomyza > Chymomyza caudatula. The sequence continues at coordinate 617,810 of JAWNKW010000048.1, forward strand.
TGTGCAGTGCGGATTGTAGGAAATCTTGTTTTTCCTTGCTGTCTGTCATGCATTATTTACAAACTAACCAAAACACTTTTTAACAGCTTTAGGTGTCAAACATATGTTGCTTTGTTTGGCGCAAGATACCATCCTTTCATGTGCCTGTGTGTGTGTGTGTGTGTGTGTGTGTCTTTGTAAAAGCGCATACGTGGCGTATGAGTAATGCGCGGCTTTTGCCATACATACATTATGTCATGCCATGCATATGTATTGCTCTCCTTGGCACATGCCTATGTGGTTTACGTGCATTGTTATTCATGGCAGAAGGTAGTGACGCAGCATATGCTAACATATGTTGGCGCCTTCCGTCCCGTCATTGAGAGTAACGTACTGCGGCAGTTAGTTTGTTGTATATACAGCGGGGGGGGGGTCAGTACATTCAAAAATTACCATCAAATTCAACTTAAATTTATTTGATTTTAATTTGTTTTCGTTTGTGGCTCAAAACGCCATTTTCGCAGCACTTCCTTTCTAAGCGGAAGCACAACACAACTTCCGACCAACTTTTAGCAGTACAGTTAACAAATAAAAATTCTTCTAGCATTGATAGCCTAGCGGGTGAATGCCACAACAGTGTCGAGTCGCTTCTGAAATATTTCAATTTACACTGCGGGGGTGAAATGTATCGTGAAACAAAAAGTGCCCAATATGTAGCAAAGTATTTTTGCGTGATTTTCAACAAATCTCTGAAAATTGTTGAAAAAGCTAAACTTTTTCATGCATTTAGGGCATAAAGGAAACAACGATTTCTCTTGTTGAAAGAAAGACATGGTGTGAGTGAGTGTGTGGCAAGTCTAAATGTATTTCTACGTGACAAATCTTTATTTAATTTGCAAAATGTGGCATGAACTTTGACTCTTGATGAGATTTATGTGCAGGTCATATAAGAGCACTCACTTTCCGAGTTTTCTGTGAACCAGTAACTTGAACATTCCACTTACTTTGAATAACTGAACTTTGCTAAACTCACTGCACTGGCCAAGATAAGAGTTTGTTTGATTCCTATTTGCAGTTTAAAAACCCACAGTACTAAACATTGAACGACGTTAGGTCCTTGAATGCTACAATTAGTAGGTCAAAATAGTATAGACAAATAGTAGACACATATTTCTCTCAAAAATTGCTGTAGAAAATTTTGCACCTAACACAGCACCAATGTAGTGCGTCGTATTCAACATTAGCCTAGTTTAAATATTGAACAGACACAATATGGCAATTTATGCTTTCAAAACGATGTGGCACGTTATGCAACTATTCATTAAACATGCGCCCTTTTGCCACCTAATTAGGAACCTATTTTGCTAATGCTGGCATCTAAAATCCGATGACAACACTGACAGCATTACAAATAAGTCACAAAATTAAAATTAAACAACACAAAATGTACCTTTAAAAATGGGGGTAATGTCACTTTATTGACAGTCAATTCCATTTCCGATCAGTCCTAACTGTCTGAAAGCTATTTTTTGCTGTTCCTTGAAACTATATAAAAGTGTTGGCTCAAATTAACAGCAACTAGCACAGTATGGCTACAAAAAGTTGAAAGTAAATAGTTTAAAGCAACAATTTGCGCAATCTGCTGTTTGCATTCATCGTAGTTTTCCTCTCTTATTTTCCAAAGCACTATTTTGTTTGGCTTCAAAAAAATGTTTGATTGTTGGCATTTTTTTTTTGAATGTTTTTGACGTTTGCTCTTCTGTAGTTGTTTAGCCAAGCTTTTAGTTATGGGACAGCGCAGAACTGAGCGCCTTAGTTTTAGATTAATGGAACTGCAAATAGCATAACTAGACCTTCTATCTGTCAAGGTATAGGAGTATTTTTTCACTTATAAGTAATTTAATTTAGAAGCCAAAAAAATGTCAACACATCAATCACGCGTCGACGAAAACAGTCCTTTCAACTTTGAGCTTCAAAAGGCAATACAATTCAGAAGGCTGAGAACCAAAATTCTGAAACGACATGCTAAGCCTAAAGCAAGATTAATTAAGTCCACGTAAGAGGGAGCCCGATCCGGGCCGGCAAACCCAGTTGGAACAGTGTAACATTGACGTCTTGTTTTTCACATAGCGTAGCATACTTTTCAGCGCCACGGCTAAGAAGCTGGGCTCCGGGTCCAACTGTGTGAAAATTAAAATTTCAAAGCGGACGTGTTGCGGCATAATACTGAGACGCGTTCTTGCGCGCTCCTTTGTATATATATATGTGTGTGTGTGTGTGTGTGTGTGTGTGTGTGTGTTGTGTGTGTGTGTGTGTGTGTGTGTGTGTGTGTGTGTGTGTTTGAGCGTATACATTTGTTGCTCGGGCATAATATGCATTTGCTTAGCTGCGAGGAAACAAAAGCTAAAATAACAGCAGCAAATAAGCAGGAAATAAAACAATACGGACGCCCGCGTCGCGTGCCTTTATAATAAGCATTTTAAATGAGTCTAAAACGAGGCGTAAACAATGCAAGCAACACCCACACATACACACATACACACACACAGTCATCACCGTACGGAGGGAAACACCGACATACGACGCGGTTTCTAAACAGGAAGTCCTCCCTATCGTACTGCAGGTGTGAAGGTGTTGATGATGCTAGTTGCTTGCCCAGCATATTTTCTACGTGTTTTTTGTTGTTGTTTCCTTTTACATAATTTTGTTTGTGTATTTTGTCAGGATCCCCGGTTGGAAAGAAACGTGTTGAATGTCAAGAGTATTCTCGGAAAAGTTCTATTTTCTTTCTTATAATTAAATGTAATACTTGTGCTTCAAGGTATGTGTAAGCGTGCCCAAGTCAGTGCAATTCCAGCTAATATATTACATTTATTTTAATTTATATCCACAAGTCTTGTGGCTCCCAGTAAAATAACGCATTAAGGACTGAAGACCGAGCATATAAGAACTGCTTAAAAAGCAGAATTTGACCATTTTATAAAAACGACACCCAAAGGATTAGCCAAAACCAGTGCGTGCCCCATTTCCTATGCTCAATTTAATCTGTCTATCAGCAACTTTTGTGTGCTTCTGCGATTTCGGGTATGCGCACTTAACCGAAACAAGCAGCCTCTCAAAGTGGCCTTCATTTTGTTAACAATGCGCACAGTTGACGCTGCTGGAACTCCGAATGTGGTGCGGTTATTTATGTGGGTACAAAACAAGTCCAATAGACTCAAAATGGGTCTGAATATTACATACGGGTCACAAGCTGAAGAGCATGTGAGACAAATATTTATTCCCCTTTTCTTTGGAGCCCAATTTATCGTTAACTTAAAATTTATACAAATACTTGTATCTTAATTTTTCATTCTGTTCTGCTGCACTTAACTATTTCTGCGATTAACTTGGTTTTATCCCCTCTTTACAGTAACCCGCCAAACTTCAGCAGTCCACAAGTTCCATTATGGATCTGCCCTCTATGGTGCAACGCTCGGGCGATACGCTCATTGTGCGCAGCGTAGTCAGCGGCAACCAGCTATACATGGATCAAGCCAACCATATCGGCAACAGCAGCAAAGGTCCTGAATCCAATACATCGCCACCAGAAACCACGAAAGCCCAAAATGTGCTCGAGCACTACCGCATACAGCAGATGCTGCAACAACAACAGCAACAGGCCGCAGCTGCGGCAGTCGTCAATAGCGTACAGCAGCAGCAAGTAGCTGCCGCCGCTGCAGCTTTGGATGCTAAGGAGGAGGGCCTACCACAATGCAAGATAAAGCGCAACTATAGCTGCAATCATTGCGCTTACTTTACACAGAACCCGCGCTACCATCTCACCCATTTGCGTGATGTGCATGGGGAAAAGATTGTGATCAACAAATGCAAGCTTTGCCTATATGCGTCACGACACTTTCAAAAGTTGGTGCGGCACATGAAAATGGTGCACGGTTGCACCGATGGCATACCGAGTGGCCATGGACAGGCACGCGGCAAGCGCGGCATGAGCCGAGAGGCACGCAAGCGTCGTCTTGAGGAGAGTGTAGGCGTAATGGGTGGACAGATGTCAGCTAGTGCCCTGACGGTACCAGACGTACCCACCCTAGAACAAGTAAAGCGTGAGCTGCAATTGCAACAAGAGAAGCTTAAGCGGGATATTCAGGCATACAATCAGCGCCAACGTGAAGAGCAACAACATCAAATGACCACAAATGCCAATATCTTCGTTTCAAACTACGAGCGCCAACTGCAGGCACTACGTGAGTTGGAAGCACGCGAGTCCTATGAACGAGAGGTGCGCCAATCGCCACAAGAACACAATAACATAACATTGAACAACAACGAGGAAGCAGTTGTCTTTCATCCTACCGTGGAGCTAGCCACGCCATCACCAAGTGGATCAGCTACTCCACCCTCAGCATCGGATACGCCACAACCGGCAACAGCCCATGGCGGTGGTTTTGAAGAGCCACAGAATCGTCTGCTTAAATGCAGCGTCTGTGATTTTACTACGCTGTATCGTGCCCAGCTTGTTGATCATGAGCTGGAAGATCACTGCAAAACACAGTTTTTCCGTTGCGATAAATGCAGCTATGTAACTCATATTAAAGCGCGCTTCAGCAAGCACGTTAAATATCACTCGATGCCAATGATCAAGTGTGTTACCTGCGACTTTCGCACACCCTACAAGTGGAATCTTGATCGTCACATGAAGAATCATGGTGGTGCTGGTCCTTTCAAATGCGCAGCATGCGACTTCACCGCCGACATTAAACAATCGCTGACGGTTCATGAGATGAACCACCATGTTCCGCCCGTAGGCAATGCAGCCGGAATTTCTTTGTCGCGTCGCCGAAATAAGGTGGGAGGAACTGACCTATGCGATGAATTCCTTAGTGATTCGGCAGAGCTTGAAGACCAATACAACAATAACAACTTGGACGATGACTACGATGAGGGTCTGCTGGGCGACGAGCACTACGGCAAACGCGGGAAATATGACGAGGAAGAGCCCACAGATCTTTCGCAGAAAGGGGGTTCCTCGGACTCATCAAGCGTTGGAACTGCTACGCCACGGACCAAGCGACCAGTGCCAAATCTAATACCCATCACAAAGAGCCCGAAAAAGTAAGTAATGGACAGGAATGTAAAAACCTTACAATAGTTAATAATAATGGTCACTTTTTCTAGTGTGCTAAATCTCTCGAAGGATATAAACGCCTCGCGAAGTTCGCTTACAGAAATTGCATCAATGTTCTTCAATGAGAAGCAAATTTCAGAGATGCTGGATAAATCCGATGTGCCCCAGCTGTCGCCCACAACAACAACAACTTCTCATACATCCAGCCAGAATTTCCGCACTCTGCTGTCTAAGAAACCCGGTGGAAGTTTTTTCGATAAACTCAAAACAAGCGGCCCCCAGCACGAGAATCTCATTTGTCAGTGCGGTCATGTTGCCAAGTGCCTATCTGAGTCGATTATTCACGGCAAGTCCTGTCATGCGTCCGTCGTCATCGACGATGATGATCTTAATGACGAAGAGCAAGAGGACGACGCAGACGATCGCCTCAAAATTGATGAGGACGACGACGATCGACATTCGCATTCGGCTTCTGCTCTGAATCTCAGTATCACAGGATCAACTCGTTGCCAACACTGTCGGCATCGCTGCAAGTCTTCTGCAGACCTACTGCAGCATTTGCCACAGTGCGCTGAAGCCATTCGCTGCGCCAATGAAATGTACGACTCGAACTCGGGTGAAAGCAATGAGCACGCCGATCCCGGAAACCTTCAACAGCAGGCTGCTGTACAACAACAACGAGTTTGCATTTGGAACAAAACGGCTAAGGAGATTGCTGCTGCTGTTCACCATATTGCAGATAAGACAACATTCACAAAGTCTATAAACGGTTCGCAAGGTAGCAGTGGTCATCCAGGCAGCAATGAAGAGAACAGCTACTACGGTGTAGAGACTGCACCGGGATACGGTGAGGTAAGTGTATTCTTATTTCCATAGCAAATAAAAAAAAAAAGATCCACATGTCGTTTAAATGTGACCGAAATACATCGTGTCATCGGGAAAAGCCAATAAGAGATAGGTTGATCTTTTTCACGAAACACATTACAAAACACCCGCATGGCACAAAGCGCACAAAATCGCGTCAAAATGAAATTTGACTCTTTCACACTCTGCAGGTAACCAAAAAGATGACGCCTGAGGAGGAAGCTGCTAATTCGTCGTTAAAAAAGGTGTACAAATGTCCGCACTGCTCTTTTTGGGCATCAACCGCCTCCCGCTTCCATGTCCACATTGTGGGTCACTTGAACAAGAAGCCATTCGAATGCTCGTTGTGTTCCTACCGCTCCAACTGGCGCTGGGACATTACCAAGCACATACGCCTAAAAACCATACGGGATCCATCGCACAAGACGGCCAAGGTGTTGATGAACGATGAGACCGGTCGGCGTAATTACACGAAGTACAATAAGTACATTACCCTGATGAAAGTCACTGAGGAGGATGGCGATCCAAAACTTATGAAGTCAGGAGAAATGACGCCAAATCAAGTGGCCTCGTTGGCATTCCTCAAGGACTATCATAAATCCAACAACATGGGAAATGGCGCTCCAGTGAGTCACGACATTACCCTGGAGGCGGTGTCACCCAGCAAGGTTAATACCTTGGACGAGGCCAATTTAGCGGAGAATTTAATACGTATACCGTTCCTTGCCACAATGGTGAATGCGGCCATGGCCCAGCAACAGCACCAACAACACCAGCAACAACAGAAGGAGCTAAACCACGCCCACTCTGCTATGATAACTCCTTCGGTAACTATTTCACCGGTGAAGCGTTCCCCGAACACTCCGCCTAGCAAACCCAGCGATGATCTCATCACAGAGGTCCACCAGGAAGGCAATGAGAAAAAGACCTTCTTTTACAGATGTCGTAAATGTAACTTTAGGTACGCTTATTAGAGAGTAAATCAGAATGTTTTTTACATGCTTTTTTTAATTCCTCTTACAGACATCATAATCGCGATGCTGTACTGGCACATGTAAAAATCCACTATCAGGATCCAAACTTTCCCATTGTAACGGCAACAGTAAACAACACCTCCAAAGCATCGGCCAGCTCCACGCCGCTCCAGGTGTCTGTGAATTCGAACCAACAGCTTTACATGAACAAAGTATTCGCAGCCATGTGCTTGTCCCAGCCCTCTCCCACCTCCGGAGCCAACTCCGGTGGAGCAGCTAATAACCAACATTCCACTATATCCGCCGGCCTATTGCAGCGGGCCATACAGGAGGCTCAGCACTCGCGATCACCAACACCGAACGCCAGTACCCTTACCGGCTTAGCACTCGCTTTGGCGGGCGGCAAAAGCCCCAGCAGTACCGCAACCACACCAAAAGCCAGTGCCGCTTCCATTTTAGAGCACGGTGAGCAGAAAGCGAGTCAAAACGAGGCAAGTGCCGACAGTCTGACGTCGCCCAACACAGCAGCAGCCGCACATGCGTCGTCTTTTGCGGCCATGTCGCTGCAAGATCTGTTGACCTCACCGCGTGCAACTAGCACCAAGCACAACCACCAAAACAGTCACAGCCACTTCGGTGCCGGTGCTTCGTCATCATCAACGGCCAGTGTACAAACTAATCCAAACGTTAACAATAACTTGGTTGTGGGTTCCGGATACGATGATGGCCGTAAGCTGGCCCAGTCACTGCCAAGCGGCTCTGCGCCCGTCGATTTCGTCGCCTCATCTGCTAGCAACTCAAACAAAACACCTACCAACACATCGCCCTTGCCAGTAACTACTACTCCTACTTCTTTTCCAAATCTAACTGGTTCAAAGTCTTTGGTTCATAATCTGGGTCTTGGTAACAGCTCATCCAACTCCGACAGCCATCGCCAACAGCAGCAGCCGCAACTGCTGCGTCAGCGCCAAGCTGCTGTTAGTGGTGGGCTACTCATTGATGCTGGTGATGGTTTCTACACGGGCAATGGTGTAACCCCCGCCTCACTAGCGCATACTAATCCAAACTCTATTAGCACAGCTTCATCCAAATCGTTGTTGACAGCAACCGCCATCAGCAACTGCACTTCGGGTGCAAACACTACGAACGCTTGCATATTTTCGTCATCGCCATCGTTGTTGTTGTCGTCGTCGTCGGCGTCTTCATCAGCATCGAACGCGTCTGCTTCACCGCACTCGCCACCACCGTCCTACTTGCCTACAACGCAGGCGGCCCGTTTTCATAACCATAGTCCGAGTAGCCCCAGTTTGTTAACGGTGCATGGTGATGGTGATCGACGCGATCCGTCACCATATCGTTGTGGCCACTGCCATCAGGTGTCCAATTGGAAACATGTTATTCAGGTATTTGTTAAAATGCATAACTTGCTTTTGTGTTTTGTCCCTATTCAAAACAAACCGAGAACCCCGCTCCCCAAAACGGCATTTAATTGATGAACAGTACCGCAACCTATTTGGGGGTTTTGGGATCGTCGCCTAATCAATATCCTACATTTCCAAGTGTTCCCAATATAGTGCTTAAGTAGTGCTTATGCTATCCTAACGAATCAACCTGTTGTTTCGTTATGTATGACTTTTTATCCAATTAGCCATAGTCTGGCTCGAACCTTAGTGTGGCACGTTGCCAACTTGTCAATTTAATAAAGGGACGAAATGGTAGAACACATTTTCATCACACTTCACGCCGAAGTAAATAGCGTCCGTTGTAGTGTGAGTGTGTCCTTAGCTTCCAAGCTTAAGTGCCCCATATATCGAACTCACACTCCTCACACAAATTCATCCTGTCTGTCCAAAGCTGCGCTGGTAAATATGCAACAAAAATTTACAAATACTTTCTAATATATATGTAGTATATGTGGTGTCTGGTCTTGCTTTTGTGTGTCTTACCGATATTTACTTATATGATAAGTATATACTTATAAGAAATCATGGTGAAAGTTATGCTTGCTTCAAACTAATGTTATTTCATATACCAACTACATACATACGATATATTAGTATAAAGCCTAAACCAATTTAAACAAGCTCGACTCGACTTGACAAATGCAACATACAACTATTCGTAGAAATAAGATAAGCTAAAAAACATTTGGTAAACAGACATTTCGATTGGGTTCAAGTGTGCCGTTCAGTCATCCTCGAAACATTATCCTATTTGCTCATCCCCAAAACACATTCACAATTCATACACAAACACACACACACTCACGTTCAAAATGTCACCACAACACGTACTAATTTAGCTTTTTTTTCTTCTTTTCGTTCCGCCAACAGCGGCACTGTCGCTTAAAGCATTCCGGGGATATTCGGATCGAGACCCTTGAGCGTAACTCGACCAATGTCAATGCGCCGCCCATTTATCGGCCACTGGGCGTCGGAGCTACCAACGAGTCTCACAGTAACAATGGCCACATAAGCAACAATTATAATAAGCTCAGCAACAAACTTGCCGTTTCTGCCAACAATCTGAACAGCAACAACAACTCTAGCAATGCTTCTCTCCTCATAACTGGCAAGCAACTGGAACAACTGCTGCACTCGCCCCTATCTGCCAGCGCTGCTGCGGTCGTAAACGCCGCCAACACACCGCAGGACCTACAAGCAGCCGCCGCATACTGGGCAGTCGCCTGCAAAGCGGCCAATGCTGTAGCCAATGGCAGTGCGTCACTCAGCCCTGAGGATCTGCTCCAACTGCAGCAGAATGACCAAATTGAAATCACGCGCCTGCCAACAACGTCAGCCACCAATAATCCTCAGCTGATCGAACATCAACACCAACATACAGCCGTCGCTAACACCAGCAATAGCACCAAGAGCAAACAACAAAAGTGTCCTGTATGTCCGTACATATCGGAAAGCAAATCACAGATGAACTATCACGTCTCACTTCACAAGCCCACACAATACGAGTGTCAGCATTGCACCTTTGTGTGCGCCAAGAAGCAGCACCTGAGTAGCCACATGCGCAGCGTGCATCACCAGCAGCTGACCAACAACTCCAACGCTGCCAGCTGTAGTGGCAGTGGCTTGGACTTTAGTGTGGCACTGCAACTGGCTGCAGCAGCGACGCATGCGCAAAAGGTAAACAGAAACCTACTTAATATTCCCCAGCATCTTAATTAAAATGTTATTGCTTTTAATTGCAGGACACGCTCAATGCACCGTTAGCTATCGATTTAAGCCACCTCAAGTTAGAGCCTGAAAAGCAAATACCTTTAGATGCACAGCAGTTGCCGCCGGAGTATAAATACAAGTTAATTAGCTATTGCTCCAAATGTCCAGCCCGTTTCGCTCAGAAGCATAATAGCGAACGCAATGCCAAGCGTGTACTAGAGGAGCATTTACAGGCGCACAGCCCCAGCGAACTAGACGCCGACGAGGTCTACATATGTGCCTACTGTGAGTTCCGCGCCAGCGCTGAACCATTGCTCCAGCTACATCGTGCCGTTCATATGACGCACTACCAAGAGAAATGTCAGCAATTGTACAAAAATTGCAAGGAAGACAGTGAGTATCCGGCACCAAAACTCATACAGATTAACGCAAACAATACACAAATGCCGGAAACTATATGGGTAGTAGATAATGAGCTGGGATCAAATCTACTGAAACAGAATGCCGGCAGCGTTACCTCTTCAACTCCACCATCAGGAACTGGCAACTATGACAACAACAACTCATTACTGAAGAAGCAACTCGAATCGGGAAGCGGCACAGCACTGACACGTGATGAAATGTCGCCTGAATTGACCCCAGCCAAGAGTCAGGAAATCGATGACGAATTACATAGCAATTCGACACCTTCGACCAGCGCTTCTGTGGCTACCAGCGATCTGGCCGCTGATGCTAGCAGCGATGCGGGATCAATGGATATGCCACAATCTGCTCCGGCACCCGAGCGGTGCCTGCACTGTCCCTATGAGACATTCGAACATGGACTGCTGGAGCAGCACATGCAAAAGCACTCGTGCGTTTCCATGCAACCGCCAGAAGCGTATGTATGTGCTCACTGCGATTATAACGACACGGAGGAAGCACTAATCGAGGTGCACACGGCCGTGCATTTTAATGCCAGTGAGAAGCTAAAGTCAGTAGAATTCTATACGTGTTATGATAATTTGGAAATTAGCGTTGAACAAGAGGCAGAGAATGCAAATGATGCGAACATGTTGCATGTTAAACAGGAGGCAGAGCACAACAACAACCAGGATAACGTCATCAATGCGAATATGCACCGCCAACAGTCCAATGTGGGCGATAATGAGGGGCCAGGAGCCAAAAAAGTCAGCACCAAGCTGATACTATACAAAAGCGATGGCGCGCTGAGCGTCAAGCCATCTGAGGAAAACGCAACGGCACAGCGCAGTGAGAATATTAGTGATCGCCTGCGTCGCCGCATACTGCGCGGAAATTCTTCGAATTCGGTGCAGACGGGCAGCGGAGAGGACATGCCTGATAAAATGATACTGGTCAATGCCAAAACAGGCAAAGTCATTCCCAGAAAGTAGAATGTTAATCTTTTACAATGGTTTGTTATTTTTAATTATAGCTGTTTTTTTTTTGGTTTTGTTTTTTAATTTACTAGAATTATGTATAATTAATAGTAGGTATAGTATTTTGCAATGACGTTTTATCGTTGTCGTTTGGGTATGTTGTATTTTAAGTATCTGGGTAATTGTCTAGTTAAAACTTAAGGCACTAGTACATATACATATACATATACATACATACCACTCAGAGCTGAAATTTCTGATGTTCCTGCTGTTCGGATTTTAAAATTCAGCTAACATAATTGGAAAACTGAAGGTTTATGTAGTACTAAGTAGTAACATAAAAACTAAGCACCAAAACAAGATTTGAATGAGTTTCAAACAAATTTCTATAACTGAAAATTCAAAATTTACTCTTGGAAAAATATTTTTCGAATGGGGACTGTGATTATCGATATGTTATTGCAAAAAAATGAAAATATAATATATATATATATGATCATATATATATATATATATATGATCTTGAAATAACAATGGTACTATATATATTTGTATACATATTGTGTATGTATGCATATTTGAATTCATAGAAACATAAAAAAAATCCTTTGCAATAGTTACGCAAAAAATCAAATAACTAGTTAAATTATTTTATACAAGAGCAGGACACCGTTACCGTTAGTATGCACTTTAGTTTATAATTTGTAGTTAAATAATTAAAACTTCTCAATTGAATACTACAGAATTATTTTCATTTAAAAGCAGCAGCAGCACAATATTTTGTAGCACTTCAATACATTATCATACTATAAGTACGAAGTAATAAAGAGAACACATGTGGAATAGCGGGGCCATATTTAAAAACATAGTTTAAAAATAATATAACAAATTGTTAAAAATCAAAACAGCATCTTAAAGCAAAAACCTAAAATTTCATAAGAATACTTGAATATAAACTACGACCGCCTTTGATATATACTATATACTAAAAACATAGTCTATAAAAATAAAAATTATTTACGATTACATTGTATTATAATAGTGTACAAGAATAGTTTTGTTTACTACGCACATACACATTTACTATATACATATAATTAAACAATAAAAAAATGTACAAAAACAAAAATTGTTAATAACTACATATTAAATAAAACACAGAGCAAATTGCATTTATCATTTGTATTGTATTCAAGAAACTGTGTTTCCTTTTAAACATATAATTTTACGTTTGTAATAACTTCTAGCACCTTGTGTTGCGTTAAAGCAGGTATATTCTCTTATTCTTCGTCATATTTATTGAAGACTCCAATTTGCTTTCTTATGGTATCTTCGATTTCGGCAAAGAGCAAACTGTCAGCATGACTGACGTTTTTGTTCTCCAAATCACCAGCAAGTATGGATTGACGTACAGCTTCAGCTTCGTAACGCATACCTTCGGAATTGACATAATTTGTCTGATGTTTACCCTTGGGAGGTATCCATTCCTTTTCGGTGCCATCTATATCAATCAATTTATTGGGGGACCAGAAATTCAGCAACTGAAAAAAATAAGATTGAAATTGACCAATAGACAATGCAATGCAATACTAGAACTTACCGTAATTTGACCCTTACTGCCTTTGATGATTGCCACGTTATCTAGCTTTTCCTTTGAAGAAACACGCATGCGTGCAATACGATCTCCGCTGTAGGCAAGCGTAGCAACCACGTCATCATCAATACCTTCTAAATTGGTTTGGCCAGTTGATTCTATTTTTAGTGGCGCTTCTTGAAAAGCCCATTGTGACACTTGAATAGTGTAAATGCCCAAATCATATACAACTCCACCGCCCAAATCGCGTTTTCTAAGAAAAATGTCTTTAGAACGTAGTCATTGAAATGAACTAGCAACTTACTGCAAACGCTCCACAGAAAGCAAGGGGAATCCAAAATTTACCACGACCTCTTGCACCTCACCAAGAGTTCCAGCGTTAATAAGCTGCTGCACGTATTGATATGATGGAAAGAAACGTGACCAAACTGCTTCCATAAAGAATCGCTTGTGTTTCTTCGCTGTCTCCAAAATTTCTACGACCTGTTTTTTATTCATTGCTAATGGTTTTTCGCAAAGCACATGCTTGCCATTGTTCAGCATCAACAACGAAACTTCATAGTGTTGAGGATTTAGCACTCCAATGTAAACGACATCTGGAAATATGGCCAACGTATGCATATATTATTAATATTATTATCAAAAGAACATCGCTTACCAACGTCAGTGCTCTTGGCTAGCGCCTCATAACTTCCATACGCATTTGGAATCTCATGCTTCTTAGCAAATTCATCTGCACGATCTTGGGAACGCGCAGCAACAGCTACTACCTGGTGATTATCAGGTGGCAATGTGCCCAACGCTATGACGAAGTCCTCGCTGATCTTGCCTGCCGACGCGATGCCCCAACGGATAAGTTCACTAGACATTTTGAATTGCTGGAACTTTATTGCAATTGAAAACAAATACGAAAAAAAACTAAGAAAAAACTGCTTAAAATTTGTAATCTTTATTAAAGAAACATTGGATTATACTTACACAACACTACTAACGTAGCACAGTGACTGGCACTCGAATGCACAGCATGAAGAAGAAGAAGTCTCCTTATAAACAGCTGCTTATTCGTATGCCTGTTTTGAGTATTAAAGAATAATGTTTGTAAAATACAGATTTACGTTGAAACAGGTATTTATATTAAACTAATTACCAAGCACACAAAATACTAATATTCTCGTTATCTTGACAGATTCAATGGTCGACAGTGCTCAAACACGTTTCGACAAACGTTGCGATCCCCGCATCTACATTTAAAACATTGGAACAAGCACACATTGATGAAGCCATCAAGTTGGAACCGACATTGTCCATATACCCGCCAGACGTTTGGAACCGCGCCCACGATACTTTCCGAAATCATGGGCTTGAAACAATAAATTTCTTACGCATTGTCACTGGAAATCCGACTATACTTAGACGCACCCAACAAAACATTATTGACAGTCTAGAAACTTGGCATGCTTGCCAATTTGGAGAGCGGCTATTGTATCTACTAATTACCAAGTACCCGGAGCTTCTAAATGTCACTGATGCACATCATCTACAGGCACGTACAGCGTATTTAAAGAGTCGCGTCACTACACATAAAAATGTATGGAAGCTGCTAATGAATAGTCCAGATTTGGTGTCCCAATCTGAATACAGCTTGGGGGAAAAGTTCAATTACATCGCAAATATAATGCGAATTGAAGTACCTGAAATAGTTAAATCATCAGCGTTGTCACTTCCATTCAATGAAATACGGTGCCGCCATGAATTTTTGGCCCGTTTGGGCTTGTTTAAGCCACGTTCCCCCAAGTCAGATCCCAATGACCCAACGACAAATAATCGTCTATATCAAATTACGGACACATCAGAAAAATCTTTCGCTACAAAGATCTGTCATTGCACGCTCGAGGAGTTCGAAGCATTTAAAGAATTGTTTACACGAGAATTAGAGAGACGACCTAAAAAAGCTAATCAAGAGGATGACCCTAGTGACGATGAATTGGATTAAAACTATATGTTTCTTGTTAGACTGATAAATTATGTTCATATTATGTATATTAAAGTTGAATCAAAATTGAAATGTGCGCCTAGGGCTTGTATAAGTGTCACCACATAAATAGTAGAAAAATTGGCAGCCTCAAAATGCCGCAGCAATAAGTGGCAACACCGTAACTAGCCATCTGAAAGTCATAGACACCTTGAAAAAATTTAAAAGAATTTAATTTTACTTATTTTATTTTTTCGAAAATGTGGTGCTTGTGTGTGCTTTAGGATCGGCTACCTTAAGCGCCACTAAAGGCTTAGCAAGCACCCGCTAGCTCATATGCATTGATATTGATGTTGCAACTACAACGTAGGCACAGACTGCTCCTGCTGGTACATACAACCGTGTGTAAGAAAAATATTGTGCGAAATCGAAGCACCCCTTGTGTGGCATGACAGAAGTACTCCCATAATCTGCAGCATTATCATGCTAACGTGCATTTACAGGTGAGACTTTTTATGTTAAATGAAAAGAATGGTTGAAATCTATGTGTGGTTTTTTGGGTTTTTTTCTGCTTGCACATTTGTTGGGGCTCTTACTGCGCCTTTGTTAGTGAGAGAGTACGCATTGTACCCGCGTGCGTATGTGTGCGTAGGGGTAGTGCGAGCGAAATGGCAATATGTTGAGCAGTCGCAAGAACAGCTGATTCATATGTAATTATAATCAGTAGTCGTGTAAATTAAACTTTTAGTGCTTTATCGTCAAGACGCACCTTAAAATTAATGGAACTATGTGCGTTGTAATAATATGCAACAATGTTAACAACTTACGATTTCTGGGTTTTTTTCTTTTTCTTTGCAGACTATGCCCCTCATACGGTTAAGCTAACTATAGCCTCATCAGAATTATAAGACGCATCACTTTGCTTTTCGTATTCCATAATTAATCATTTATTGTAACAACAACATGCCTATAAATGATATTTCCGCTGCAGTAATTTATACCGAGCACGGCACTTCGAAACACATAAAAGTGCCGCCATCCACACTAACGATGACAAACTCATCCAAAAACGATTTGTTGCTTTATCCCGGCAGTGTCGGTGGAGGGGGCGGCGATGGGGCTGCTACAACGCACATCAGCAACATGTTACCACCCACAGGATATTCCGGAATGCAGGGTCAAAAGTGGCAACAGATTTTCGACCTTGATAAAGTAATTAAACAGCTTCGGTCTGCTGAAAAAACCTATATTCGCGGTGGAAAGAATAGCAACAGTGGCAATGGTTCTGACACGCACGGAAAGCAAGCTGATCATAGCGCAGCAGCCAATACACACGTGGCCATTGTGCAAGTGCAGCGGTTGAATGCACAGGATATGGCTTACTATGACATAGTGCCTAAACAAGCCACACGGGACATTGTCATATGCAATGCCTGTAACGGCAGTTATACCAAAGTTGGTTTCAACAATCATGTAGCATTACAGCATCCAACCATTTGGGATTCTATGTCAAACAAAGTTAATTTATCCACGAATAATGATAATTTTAGGCCTCTCACTGCCACTGCAAGTGTTGCTGGTGCAAACGCCACAGAGAACAGTCAGGACGGCGTGCGGGAATCGGTCGGATCACCGACAGATACCTTGTCGGGCACTATGTCAACGTGCTCAAATGGATCGTCTAGCTCAACATCAATACACTCGCCTTACACTGCGGCGGTAGTTACAGCAGGTAACAACACACACACTGTATCCTCATCATCGTCGTCATCGCGTCATAAAAACAGCAGCAAAAATACTAGTTCCTCATCTAAAGCTAGCAATAGCAGCCGCTCGAAATCCAAATCATCAAAGAGCCGTCATCATTCGTCCGCATCGTCATCATCGGAGTTGTCGCTGCATCACAACACACACAAGAGTGATACATCCAGAAGTGGCAGCAACTCAAAGAAGACCAACTCGCTGTCAACTGTCATTGCGCCTCCAATGGCTCAGAATACTGCATCTGTTCCTCAAGGAACGATTACGAATGTTAAAGATGAGTTGCCTATCACAGTGTACTCATCCTCATCCAATTCATCATGTTCCTTGCCAACTACGCCTAAATTGGATGCAAGTGTTAGTGTGCTTACTGCCGGTACTGGCGACCACGGCTTTACCTACTCACCCTCTCAACTGTCGATCATTATGACAGACGCCAAAGACGTAGGGAAGCATGATTCGCTGCCAACAGCGCAGCCAAAGAGAAAAGTTACAAAACTGTCTAAGGACAAGCAAGTGACGCAGCCGTTTGAGCACCACCTTAGTGAACTTGACCAGGCCGTTTCGTCAATAACTGGCGGAACAGACGTTGTTCACGAAGACCCTAAGAAGAACTTCCCGGGCATGGCTGGAGGAGAAGTCACACCGAGCTATGTGCAGGGTCAGCATCAAATTGATTTATCGGCCGTAGCTGAAGAGACCACTACGCACAACACATCTGACGACAATTCCATATCGTTAACGCTTGATGACATGCTGGACAGCAAGTTCCTTAATGAGATTTTAAATACAGCCGAGTCAGATATACCGTTTGACGAGAGTGCATTGGATACTTCTCAGCAACAACAGAACAACGCAACCACTGGCTACTTGCCTCAGCAACAGCATCCGCCAGCCAACAAACGAATTCGTTATGATGATGGCACTCTAGATGCTGATGCGGGTGACTATGCAGCAGCTCTATATCATCAACAGCATCAGCACCAATATTCAGACATAAAGGTATACAACGAAAACAACAACACGGATATGGAGTCGAACGAGCAAACGCAATTGACGGCCATGGACGCTATGCAATTGCAACAGCTTATCTATCAGCAGCAGCAGATGCTAGAGCAGGCAGAACAGAAGCAACCGCAGCATATAGAGGTTGAAGGTTTCACTCAACCTGGGGGTCAATACGTTAATGGGGCGAACACGGCTGCTAATTTAGAGTTCAGCGTTTTCAATGTAACCTCATTAACAGATGATACAGGTTCCACTGAGCCATCAGCCAACAATATAGCACCTCCAGTGGAGGCTATGATACTGCCAAGCATCATATATGAGATTACAGACAATAACCAGGTATCGGTGTTAGATCAGCAGAGCCAGCAACAAGTGATAGCTGAATTCTTAACACAGGCCGGGTATGACAATGTCGATGTTAATGTCCTGCAAGCCTCAGCTACTTCTGCAGAATCCAATGGTGCTCGCCCGGGTATTGCTGTTGCAAGCAATGGCGGTCTATGCACAAATCCAAATCCCTTTAATGATGAACTATGCGAATTTGACTTTACAAAACTGGAGACTGTTAGCGCGGAAGCAACCACCTCAAAGACTGTAAAACTGGAAGCCAACCTGCCACAACAACAACTACAACCACCCACATACAATAGATACCAAACCGACCACAAGCCACAAACGCATCGCCAATTGGTCAGCGCCAAACTTAATGACGATACGTACTTTAACGTAATGCTGTACGCAGGAGCTCCTCGTCCCCTGGCCATGAACACTTTTGGCCTGGTCAAATTACCGAATAGCATGGGCACTACTTTACGCAAAAATTTACTTACAACTCGGAAGGCCAATAACAATCTACTTTCGCTCAATGGCAGCAATGGTGTTGTTGGCAATTTGGCGCGCCATCAGCTTAGCTCCGCGATCAATGCCAAACAGCAATTTCCTGGAGTGCAGTTACTGCATGGACATGCCAACGAATTCTCTATTGGAAGCATTACCATTACGAACAACACAAGCAACGGCAACACCAATAATGTAACAACGCAGCAACGGAACTCTCTGACTCTGCACAATGGCAAAACCGTATACGCACAGAAGTCCAGTATTATTTCGCAAGAGCGGCTTAAGTGTAATAAACGAGCTCTTGTGCCGAAATTGGATAACGCAAAGGGTGCATCTAATATTACGGTAAAGCGCTTAAATGAATTGCTTTCGGGAAAAGTCAAACAGGATAAGGAGAGAGCCGACTACAACGAAGCCACCAGCGAGAGACAGAATCAGACGTATAGTTTTTACGAAAAACGACGTAAATTAATGTCCAAGAATCAGCAACAGCAACACTACAATGAGGTGCGACGACACCAACAGCTAATGCGGCAACATTCGTTACATGTACCACTGCAGCTTCATTGCAATGGAAGTCCTCAACAACGGCAGGAGCACCTGCTGAAAAAGCAACTGCTTCGGACTTTATCTGATTGCGGCAGCAATAGTAATATTCTTGCTGGTAGTTCTGGAAATCTAAACAATCCCTGGAAGAGTAATAGCTCCACGCCCGGCAGCACTTCTGCTGGCAGCGATTTGATGAGGGTGTTTGTTTGAATATGCATACATTAAACAGTTACTTGAAATTGTGGCATATGAGCCTAAAAGAACACAGATTACATAATTTTCATAAAATAATTTCTTATTTTTTAAAGTGATAATTAGTTTCTTAATTTCTAATGTAGATGTCTTTTAATTTAGGTTAATTTTAATCTTATGTTGAAAATTGTATTAAAACATTACTTTTAACTTGTAAAACTATGAAATACATACAAGCTATACTACACAACATAATTCAAAATGTGCGCCATGTTCGTAATTCTATGAACAGCTGTTTTTCGGGAACTGCCAACTCAAGTTTGTTTATGGACATTAAATTATAACAAGCGGCATCGCCAGAGAAAGAAATTTTCATATTTATGTGATTATAGCGGCTTAAGAATATGTTTTGATAAACATGTGTGCTATTAACACAATTGTGTGTTTTTCCATTCTGATATGCTGCAGAGAAACACTCTGCACCATTTCGCCAAACAACAAAGGCAAATCAAAAGAGCTGAAATTGATGCGCGGCCCACAAAATCACGATGTATTCGAGTTAGATTTAATGTCGAGAGAACCTCTTGCTAAAGACATAATTATTAACAATGAAGCCTACTATAAAGACACAAGCATTAGGCATTTTAATGGCACCACGATTGGATATGTAACACCTGTGGGTATATCAAAGATGTTCAGAGTCAATATTAGCTTAAAATATTATTGTCGTTGCAGTGGAACTCTCATGGTTATGATGTGGCCAAAATATTTGCCAAAAAATTTGATATTATATCGCCAGTTTGGTTGCAAATTGTAAAGCAGAATGACGTATACGCGCTTGCGGGGACTCATGACATCGACGCCGGCTGGTTAGCTGAGGTTAGACGCAAGAGCAAAACTCCACACAGCACAATAAAAAGTACGTTTTGGAGACATTGCAATAAGTGATTGTTTTCCACAATCAAAAGTATATAACCCCTCTTGTCTTTACAGTTTTTCCCCGTATAATCTTCGACCATTTTAATGATAATGACATAAAATTACTCTTAAACGAAGCTGCTGAGCGCACCAAAGTAAACGATCTGCTTGTAAGGAGCTGCAAGGAGTATGGCTTTGAAGGTTTCGTTTTGGAAGTATGGTCGCAACTAGCAGGCCGTATAGACGATCAATATCTTTATACACTGGTTTTACAAATGGGTGCGTACACGACTACGACTTTTTGACGCTATCTAAGCCGTATCTCTACAGCTAAGGATTTGCAAAAACACCAACAGAAGCTCATTTTGGTCATACCACCACACCGTAAGGATATGCCCAACCTATTTAGCAAGGAACACATGGACAAGTTGTACAAACATGTCTATGCTTTTTCGTTGATGACCTATGACTATTCAAGCGTTCAGCGACCTGGTGCCAATGCACCACTCTATTGGGCTCGGCAAGCTGTTGAGCTAATTGCCCCTTCTGGCAGTCATGATGTTGAAGCAAAACGCCGCAAGATATTAATGGGGCTGAATATGTATGGCAATGACTATACGCCTGAGGGCGGCGGCCCGATAACATTTACAAAGTACTTAGAGTTGGTAAGACATGTAAAGAAACAACTGTCCTATGATGAACGAGATGTTGAAAATTTTTTCGAAGTCAAGTAAGTATTTGCTGAACATATAAGCGCATTTAAGTACTTATAATTATTTAATATTTGTATAAAAAATAATTACTAATTATTCGTATATTTTAGAACGCCATCGGGCCGTCACATTGTGTTTTATCCATCGCTTTATTCTATAAGCGAACGTATTAAGGTGGCGCAGGAGCTAGGTGTAGGTATCTCGCTTTGGGAATTGGGCCAAGGATTAAATTATTTCTATGATCTTTTTTAAATCGGATTACATTTTAAGAAGTAATTGCAACTTAAGAGTAAAATAATTCCCAGCAGGCATTCCTATATTTATTGTACTTGCAATAAACATAAAACGACGACAAAATAAAAAGTCAATCAAACGCTAGAACTGTTTTGGATTATGGTTAACAGCTGTTATTTCAGTAGCTGATATCGATAAATATTCGATGTTAAAGATAGAAATAAACCACTTAATTGCAATTGGAGTAAACATTAGGCAAAAAAGTAAAGCAAAACAAAATTTTCGATTTGTGCAACAGAAAATTCAAACTCTTAAATGATACTGCCGGATGATGAGGTGGATTTATACCTGCTTTGTTATTGTTCTTTGTGCTCTTGTTTTTTGCGAGTATGTTGCTGATTTTGTAGTCTTACAAAAATGTAAATGGCCCGAAATACAACGAAAGAAATATGTGGATGATCCGTTGCATGCCTTGATTATTGCTGATCCGCATTTGTTGGGTCCGCATCGCGGCCACTGGCTGGACAAATTATATCGCGAATGGCATATGATGCGTGCTTTCCAAGCAGCATCAAAATTGCTGCAACCTGATGTAGTTTTTGTGCTTGGAGATCTATTTGATGAAGGCGACATGGTGAGCGATAAACATTTTCAGGATTACGTTTGGCGTTACTTGCAAATGTTTAGGTTACCAGCGGATGTCCCTCTAATAAGTATTGTAGGTAATCACGATGTCGGATTCCATTACAAGTATGATTTATATAAACATTGGTTTTAGTACAGAATTTAATCATTGCTACTTATTGTTGTTTACAGAATGCATCCGTTTTTCTTGAGCCGATTCGAAAACTATCTGAATTACTCAAAAGTGCATTTGTACACTATAAAACAGATTCACTTTGTGTTAATCAATTCAATGGCAATGGAGAGGGATAATTGTTTGTTTTGCGCCGAAGCCGAAGACCAGTTGAGAAACATATCCAACAAACTTCATTGCATGCAGCATCCACAAGAGCCGGAATGCGCGCGTACACGACGTCATCCATACAGCCAGCCAATATTGATGCAACACTTTCCAACATACCGAATATCGGATAAAATATGCAAAGAACACGATGCTCCAGTAATTGAAACATTCCGAGAGAGATTTCATGTTCTTTCTAAAGAAGCAACTGACATGTTGGGTGTCCTTTTAAAGCCGCGCTTGGCTTTTGCAGGTCACTCGCACCACTATTGCCACAGTGTAAATCGGCTGGGCATTGAAGAATATACTGTTGCGTCGTTTAGCTGGCGTAATAAGGTGGATCCCAGCTTCATGATGGTTAGTTACAAAGCATTGCAATTGTGTCAGAATCATTTAAAAACTTCGTTATAATTCTTTCAGGCCACTTTAACGCCAGATGACTATTCTGTGAACAAGTGCAAAATGCTGCCGCAACAGTTTGTGTACAACAGCTATATGGGCGCGGCTGTTGCATGTCTAATTATATGTTGTTTCCAATTAAAAACATATATTCAAAGACTGCACACTACGGCAAGCCGAAAGCATGATTAGGTTAAAAAATGATTCCAAAAATGTTAGTACAATTTTAAACATTTTGTGATGCAAGCCAAATTGCAGTTTCATTTAACTACTACGTAATAAGAAAGAAATTAGTACCTACTATTTAATTGACAGAATGATCTTATATATGTAAGATCAAAAAGTTCAACGATGAAATAACATTGAATTCATTCCAATAAAATAATGCAGAAAGCATTTGCAACATCCAACGTATGTATAAATGTACATACATAAATATAATCAATTTATTGAATCTATCACAGACATGCTTGTAAAGTCACACGGAAATCACATGTTTAGTACAGTCTGCTCTAAATGAAAATAAAAAAACGAAAAAGAGGCCATTACATTATAAGTAAATTTTAAACTAAATTTGTACGTAGATTCATAAATTCCTGTTCTTAGTTTGTGAGCCAATCCGAATTCGGCTTTTGAGCAGTATGGAAACTGTACAAAATCAATCAATACATCAACAATCAAATGCATATAAGTAAATTTATCCAACGCTTTTGATTAATTGTTAAATATAATGTGCAAAACCTTTCGAAGGTTTGACTATTAGGTAGCTAAGTAGTTTGGCGTCGTATTGTGACATGACTTGTACGACCAGAAAAGCATTCTTTTGGCAAAAACCTAATGAAATTGGTTAAACGAGCGTTAGTTTGAATATATTGTACATTCATATGTGCATCATAAGCCATAGGAGTTACCTGTGTATTACTGGCGATATAAGATCTGGATCCAGAGTCTTTAAGTCTGTAGGCTTTGTCACAAGTGACACTAAGGCGCCTACAATTATTGCTGTTGCCACTCCAATAGGATTTATCTGTAAGTATATTGCATTAACCTGTCAAAATTTAATTAACCGATAATTTTTTTAACTCACCCAGTGATAAGACAAGCGATACAATGGAAACACATCTTCTTCATTCACCCAAACATTTTCGATCTCCGTAATATTTGATGGACAACCAGCAATAGAGACGTTTAGTTTTTGGGAGTTCAGTTGGCCTGCCGCTATGGTAAACTGTGTGCCAAAAGATATCCAGCCCGCGAGCAAAGCGCTTGCAATTCCACCAACTGCAGTACCTGCGGTATTTGCCCAAGGAACCAGCATGCCCAGCGTGAATAGCCCAAATGTTGTTCCAGCTGCAATGGCTGTCATTGATGTGCAAATGCTTAATATGCCACTAAGCTTTTCCAGCACAAAGACAAGAGAGAGCGCCACGAATCCCAACACAATAATAGAAGATTTCACTATTATTGTGGAAGCCCGCTCACTGGGAACTATCTTAAAACAGCCACGCACAATGTCCTGTAAGATAACCAGCGACGTAGAGTTTAAAACAACAGATAGTGAACTAAGTGCTGCTCCAAAGATACCAGCTATAAACAGTCCCGGCATGCCGTAGATGTGACCAACACTTTGCACGACGTATAAGGGCAACAATTGATCATCGTGCTTAAAAAGGTAAAAGGTAAGTAGGTTATTATTGTTGTTCATTTTAAAGGGGTTAAGGAAATTACCTCTATCATGCCCGCACTGAGTGGGTCGCAGTCCTTGTACATCTCAAAGATAAGCAGGCCTACATAGCAACACACAGACACAAAAGCAGCCACTCCGATAGTAAATATAGCCATAGACGCACGCGCTTTCTTTAATGATGGCAATGACATGTATCGTTGTACCATGGTTTGATTAACAGCATTGAACGAAGTCCAGTAGGAAAACCCACCAATGAGTACACTCCAAACAGTATGACGCACATAGGGCGATGGATTAATGCTTTCAAAATAAAAAAAATTAGTCTAGTTCAAGCGAACTTGAAATGAACTCACTTGGCAAATATCAGTCTTCCGCCTTCTGCCGCATCCTCAAAGATATGACCAAAACCCCCACCATAGTATGTTCCCAGGACCGCTACAGCAACAACAGACAGAAACATTACAAGTACTTGCCATGCGTCTGTATGTACAACCGCTTTAATGCCACCCTGTTAATAAGATAAATCAGGTAAAGTTAAAGCTAAATATATACATATTTGTTTATATATACTTACAACAAATGTGTAGAATACACAAACAACGACTATTACGCCCGCGATCAGGTGCAAATTAATGCCGGAGACTGAAAATGAAAACAACTGGAGTTGGCACTTTATAAAATCTGTTACTTTTTACCTTGGTTTAAAGCTAAAGCTGGCACATACACTATAAATGGTAGAAAAAGTATCTGAAAATCAAAATTAATTACAAAATTTAAAAACATGAGTGAAGGTGGCTTTAACATACCTCATCTAAAATGAACATAAATGAAGCAATGCTTCGTATGACCGAGTGGAACCGCGCTTCTAGATACTGTAGGAATTTAGATGGAATTTTAGAAAACTTTAAAATTTATAAATCTTCACATCTAATTGAAAAACAGACTAGAAGTGTACGTAATGTACACACGCAAACTTAAGTGCCTGCCAATAAAGAATTTTGAGTGAAATTAACGACAAGGAACCCAGTAACTGATCGACCAAAGTTCAAAGCTGTCGCGTCTCAGTTAAAGCGTTCTTTTTGATTTTTATTACACACTCTATATATTACACTCACAGACTTTCAAGCAGTTTCATCTTTCCCTACTACCTCTTAATTTATTACCAACGCTCCAAATTTTTTATGACTTTTTACAACTGCGTTAAGCTATAAATTATATCTTTATAGGCAAGTTGATGTGATTAAGTCACGCAAAAGTTGTAGACTAGGTAGTCAAGTTTACGGGACCCACATAAGCGCTAGTGAGCTCTTACACATACCTCATAGGAAGAGCCAACTTGTAGAACCGAAAAGACCGGTATGTACACATAAGAGACTGTTATGCCTTGCAAAATAATGCCTATTGCAATGAACCAATATTGCGTGCCATAATTATATATTTCTGATGTAGTGCCTAGTATAGTTACGCCCGATATATAGCTGTAGAGGGTAAGAACATATGTTATGAGGGAATTAGGATTATTATTAATTAGGGTATTACGACTTACCTGGCTATCAGACTCATGGCAACTGGAAAAACTTTTAAATTGCGTGATCCCAGCAGATATTCGCTCATTTTTGCCGATCCAAAGTCATGTTTACGTTTCTCAGATGTAGGCAGTGTTGGTTCTTCAACCTCAGGTTTCTTCTTTTCCTTTCTATTAAACACTTTGCCATGTAAAATATTGTTATGTAAACCATTTCAATAATGTCACTCACTTAATGCAACCAAAGTAAATGCCTGTGCCTGTGGACAAGACAATCATGCTTAAAAAAACAATATAGTCGATCGTTCCAAATCTGTAACTTTCCATAGTGTTTTCTTCCATCTTCAAATAAACAAGATTTGTATTTTATGGCATATTTGTAACTGAACTCTGATGAATTGACTATATATAATATACATGGACGTAATTTTACAGATAAAAAGCATTCTAAATGACTGATAACATAATGCATTTTATCAATTTATTACATTTCCCATTGTGGCCTCCAGAAACTGACTAAATTTATCAGTAAAGAGTCCGACGCGTTTTTACAGAGTCGTCGGTTGATAACAAACAAACAAAATCTGTAAACCGTGCACATGTGTGTATGTACATATGTATGGTATGTGGATACACACGCATACATACTCTCTAAAAGAAAGGGACTTTAACCTTTGCGCATTATCACAGGTGAACTTTGAAAAATGAGTATGTATGCATGTGTAGTACGGCGGCTCACTTGAAGGGAAAGTAAGGCCTAGGGCAGTTAAGCTTACCGTTGTTTCCATCGTATTTCTCTTCCGTATCGGGGTGGAATTCGTGCTAAAAAGCCAGACCGACAATGCAAAAGGCGAATGTCAATAGAAAAAATTAACTCACGATTGTTAGAAACGCAGGCAAATCAAAATGAAAATATTTCTCAAATTTTTGCAAACCCGTTTTTATTTCGTTTTTCGAATAACAGATTTTGTAGGGTTGGCTCGTTATTTATGCAACCTCAAAAATTTCCATTGCAACAAATACGGAAATTAACCTTACGTACATCTAATGCCAAAAAACATAGAAAGTTGCAGAGCCAAATGTTATTTCAAAAACACAAAACGCAACAGAATCAAAAAGAAAGTTCGCTTTGGCACAAGTTCTTAACGGCGGCGGCATGCGATTACTCTTTAAAGGCGCAACAAAACACGCGTACGAAACATCCAACAAGCAAAAATAACAATCCGCAACTGAGCGAGTGATTCGAGTGGTCGTTCGAATTGGTTGAAGCAACAAACTGAACTGAACTGAACAGCGAGCTCGCGCTCAACAGCTGTGAGATAAATGATTGAGAGAACAATTGTAACGGTGAGTATTTGTTATGCTAAACAACTGTTTGTTTACTTCGGAAAATATATGTGAGTGCGTTGATCGAGAGCTGGTGAAAAACTTTTACCGCTATTCCCTGCCCAATGTGTAGAGTTTCCACAGTATTTACTTACTATCCGATGAGTATATTATGAATATAAATAATAAATGCAATACTTTGCTTAGATTTTAAAATATTTCATTCTTCTTTATAGGCTTCCTGCAACAATCAATGGTATTGCTGGCCGCAGCGACGTCAAACACAAAGGTAAAGTGCAATTGCAGTTCTACAATTGGCCATGTCTTATTGGCACACTTTGTTGCATGTTCTGAATTTAATTGGATTAGGCATACCCAGCGTAACTTAGAAGACAACTTGTCAGTTGGAACTTTGAAACAGAGCGCGCAACGTTCGAGTGGTTAGCGAAACTCATGCAAGTTATTACAATGAGTCAATGTAACAAGTTAGAAAATAACACGAAATTTACATTAAAATACAAATCATCATCCTGTATTCCATCCACGCACTCTCAAACTGATATGAAGAATTTTAAAATCAATTATGAACTTTTCGAAGGTAATGTTGATTTACCAGCTGACGTGTCGTACACTCAATTACAGTCGCCAAGCCTCATTGAAGATGGGAAATTGTTGCACCTACTAAGTACTAAAAAAACTAAGCTTACAAAATTGGATTCACGAAAGTGCCAGTCACCGAGCTCGTCCGCCGATTGCGAAGCCCTCCGTAGGAAATCAGCGCCGACTATACGAGAAGTCCCGGGACAGCTTAAAGACTTAAGTATTATACAAAAGGAAGCATACAATATACATTTTCCGTCAGCATTGAATTTGCCAGTTAGGAATTGGCAATCCTCAAGCCCTCCTCCAAGTAATTCACTGGTGTTCGCACTGGCAAACGCGTGTGAATTGCAAAAGCAGACAGTTTTACCAGACAGCAGTAGTGAGTCAAACTCGCAGCCCAGCACAATAGGCAGCTCAACCTCACCGGAATCGCTTCTCGATAACGTATTAAGTGCAGCCTCGTCAGTCTCAGTGCAGAGTAGTAGCAATGGCAGCACCACTGGTGTGACTTCTGCATCGTCAATCAGAATTTTACCACAGTCAAAAACAGTTAATGAATCCAAAATGCAGAATTCCAATAAAACGCTGATGTTGAAGTCCTCTCCCAAGCTGCATATATCACCACCCACTCCAGATGACGGAACACACCTAGGGACGACTGCGCAGATTCAAGGTATCAGCATGGGGTTACCGGGATTAACATCTGATGATATTTCTGACGCAATATCGCTTCGTTCAAGGTAAATTTGGTTTTAGTTAAAAATGTGAAAGCAACCAACCATTTATATCTGCAGAAGTCCGTCGCCCTCACCCTCTCCCAGTATTACTATACGCATTACACCTGAAACAACGGTCACCTTTCCGGAAGAGCTTAAGTGCAGCATATGCATGGATGTTTACACGGATCCACGAACCCTTAACTGCCTTCATTCGTTTTGTTACCAGTGTTTAACCGATGAGAACCAAAAGCATGACTCACTAGCAGGTGGAACCTGGATGCATTCGCGAGAAGCTAGCGAAGACTGGAATTACAGTCTGCATTCCTCAACGCCAGAGTTTTCGTTACCAGCTGGAGACTCAAGCGTGACCTTGGACACACCATCACGCCAGCGCGTTGCAAGTTTCAGTTTGCGACGTAAAAAATCGGTGGATCGCACATTGCTTAAGGTGCGTATATTCAACGTATAAACAACGGATAATGATCTAATGTTTTGGAGATTGCAGTCGAAAACCGATGGCAAAAGCTCTGTATGCTCCTCGAACACGCGGATAAATGCCACCTATATCAGCGAACGCTTGCGTACAATAATTTGCTTCAGGTGCGAATTTCCCACTGAGTTACCAATAGGAGGAATACGTCAGCTGCCTGAAAATTATTTGTTAACCCGCAAGATTGAAGCTCTGCGTCTACAAGCTAGTGATGATGTCATCTCGCGTGTTTGGTGCTCCTTGTGCAGCGAAGAAATCAGCGTAGGTTATACATTTAAGGGCGAAATCGATGACATGCATTAATAACTTGATATCTTCCGTGCATAGGCTACCTTCCACTGCATCGCCTGTACCTTGAACCTATGCACGCTGTGTAAGGAGGCACATGAACGGCAACGCAGTTCAGCCAGCCATCACATTAGGAATATTATGGAACTACGTCGTGCACGCACGCAAAACCAACAACAAATGGGATTTGGAGACAACATGAAGCCAGTTCTTAAATGCAACGTGCACCAAGGGTTGTTAAAGTCATTTTGTGTACCCTGTCTAAAACTCGCCTGCCAAGACTGCTTGGTGATGTTTCATAAAGGCCACAAGCAAGAGACAATCTTTAAGGCATTCAATCAGTACAACAAACTGCTACGTGAAACTACGGAACAAACGCGTCCTCTGTGCAACTATGCGGAACATTCCATTGAGAGGTTAAATGAGATTTCGCGAAACATTAATCGTAAATGCGATGAGATTCAGTCGCAGGTGGAGACCTACATGCAACGGTATTTCGATGCCGTCGAGGTGCATAGACGCACACTGCTAAACCAAGTGCAGCGCGCTCGTGAATCCAAAGTAGAAATGATACTTGGACAGCAAATGGATTTGGGTAAGTGGTCGTTGAATTGAACTAAATTATTGAATTAATTAGTATGGAATCCCAGAAAAACGAACCCAAGAAGCGTTAGATGCAGTGCATTTTAGCCAAGATTTGTGCGAAGTAGGGGGCGACGTCGAGATATTGAGTTTTATGAGCGTATTGTTAAAACGATTCGATTATTGTCAGCAGTTTAAGCCACCGGTGGATCCAAAGGTTGAACTTATACTTAATAAAACTTTTTATTTAATAAAGTATTATAAATTATATAATATACTTGCAGATATCCGATTCTCTTCATTTTTTACCAAAAATTCGAGCCCCATCAACGAAGGATCAAAACGACGTACCTCTTTATGGCATTATAACTATGCAGACCGTTGAACCAGCTCTCTGCACTTTGCAATGGGAGGGTTTGTCTTTCCTATTCTGTTTGAAAAAAGGATATATTTTGCTTAGTGATTGCGATATTTCACAGGATTCTCGCAACTGCGTCTTCATAAGAGAGTCGAGTTGCTTATGCTCTCACGTGATGGCGACGGTGTTGCCTTATGCCATGGCGGTCTGCAGATAAACTGTATGATAAAGTATAAGGAACCCAGTTCAAAATTTTTACCAATTGAGGCATTTATCATTTGGGTCTTGATGATTTTTTTCTCTTTTAATTTGATAAATTTTATAGGTTTCGGATAATAGAGATGGCACCTACGGTATTTCATTTGCACCCGATGCTCAGGGGACTCTTATATTAACAGTTACCATCAATGAAAAGCCGATTAAGTCTAGCCCATTCAAATTTCAGGCACGTCAAGTGCGTCCCCATACTGGTATTTATCACTGTTGCGCCTTTTGCTCTGGAAGAGGTAACAAAACCGTTAAGTGCTCTTGTGATGGCCGGATGCCAGGCTATAATGGATGTGGTCATGGGCATCCAGGTCACCCCGGTCGCCGGCACTGGTCATGCTGTAGCAATGTTTTAGAAAACTCAGAATGTAATGTATCAAATAAGTTGCTAAACACATAAGCTAAGATTGTAAACAAAGATCAACACAAATCGGGTTGATAAAGTTGCATGTATTCGAAGCTAGCTTAAATTTGGTTTATAAATGGTACTTGAATAAACCTACAATTTCATGATCGTGTACATTATAATAATTATAAATTCTTTCTGCAGAAAAAAGAAATGCGTATTTAATTTATATTCTCTCCGACAGGCTAAGCTCCCATTATAAGTTAAAAAGGTTGTATTTCGATTTGGAAACTTAGTCCTCATTGTCGGAATACCAGGAAAGTCGCTCTTCGTAAAACCGTATAACCATTTGCGGTATTTTAACATTTGCAACTGTTGATGGCACCATTTCTGCTTGATCGACACCTTTGAACTGTATAAGGAATGTAAGGCGCCCATTATTGTCAGAAGCGCCCAATATTTTTTCAGCTTCTAAGCCGCGATCGAAACCAGTGCCACCAGATGGAATTAAGTCGACAGCGTCAGCTTCCACCTCTGTACGTTTTGATTTGTTTCCAGCTGTTACGTATGATATGAAAAAGATGTCTCAGTTTTTTTTTGTGTACACAAATTTTCTACCTGGCTCCTCTGATCTGCGCTTGTTGCTACTATTACTTGGTGTGCTGCTCGTCCGAGTAGGTTCCTTCACTTTGGAACTGCTTCCAGGGCGATCTTTCTTTAAAGCAGCGGCATTGGCCTGAAAATTGGCTTTGAAGTAAAAGTGTAACTGTACTGATGCAATCATTTTCTACGTACCTCATCTTTCCTAGTTAACTCATACTGTTGAATCAAGTCTTGACAATCTAGGTTGCCTTCCGGCTCCCATGTATTTTCATTTTCCGAGTACCCTTTCCATTTAAGATAATACTCCACCTAAGAAAAAAGGAGCACACATGTTACATAGTATGTGAATATATACATGTATACAAGCAAAAACATTTTTTGATGGCGACTATTCTAAAGCATAAACTTACCTTTCCCTTGCGAACTCGCCGGTCTAAAATTTTTTCAACAGCGTACTCCTCCTCCTCTTCTTCATCCGACTCCTGGTTAGCATTATCAGGGTTTTCAGATTTTTTTCCCATTTTTAGCTAAAATTTAGAAAATACTTAATGTGTATGTATGTATCCAATTGAATGCACATTCATTTATGATGCATCGACGTTGTCAAAAAACAAATTGTCCACTTACCAGTTAAATAATTAATTCAATAAATCAGAATAGAAATAAACCAAACACTCTAGCGCACGTTTAAGCACACAATTAACGAAAATAGACAAGCAAAAATGCGCGTTCCGCCAATAGACGCCGCAGAAAATTAGGGTTGAATCAATTTATATCGACACCTAAATTTTATCGATATATTGTATATCAATTACGGAGTGTTGAAAAGCACAAATTTTTGTGAAAAAAGACGTATGTTTTGTTCAACAAAAGAAAGTCGTTTACTTTATATTACAAAATTGTTACAATTATGTGGAACCCATGTTTCATAACACGAACAATCTACACCCAATTCTAAAAATCTGTATACCGTTGCCGCAGGCTTTGACGATTTGCTACATGATGCATCTAAAAAACAATAATTCCAATTAATAAAATCAAATGATATAGCTCTTAATATATATATTTTACCAGGCGTTGT
This sequence comes from Chymomyza caudatula, assembly GCA_035041775.1. Classification (NCBI taxonomy): domain Eukaryota; kingdom Metazoa; phylum Arthropoda; class Insecta; order Diptera; family Drosophilidae; genus Chymomyza; species Chymomyza caudatula. The sequence continues at coordinate 650,323 of JAWNKW010000048.1, forward strand.
TGGCGGCGTTCACGATTTTTCTCGTAAGCCGCGAGTAATGTTGGGCACATGCGATGTATATAGTCCTCCGGTTCCCAAAAGAGACCACCTTGATTTTCGTACCGTAACAGGAATTCTACCTGCAGGGTACATACATATGTGCATGGTACATACCATGTTATAAGGGAACAATAAGCGCTCAAAACCAATAATACTTGCCTTGCCGCCTTTCGTTTCCTTTCCAAGTATACGTTCGATGCCATTTTCTGGATTAACTCTCTTGTAGAAATCGTCACCATTATCTTCAGACTCATCCTCTACAAATTGAGGTGCATCTTCGATATTAAGTAATCCCTCGTGTAACCCTTCACCATTTTGTTCGATACGCCGCACAAATGTCAGCGGATGCTGCTTTAAATAATCCTCTGCTTCTGCAATTGTTCTGGCCAAATCAAATTCCTCCTCAGGTTCCTCCTCATCGTCCTCGTCATCATCATCCAAATCCATACCATCACAGTTTTCTGTCGCTTCCAAACTATTCGCGTCATCAGGCCTTCGTTTCTTTTTCACGCGGTTGCCACCATCGTTTGCCTTAACATCAGGATGGAAATGAACTTTTTTCAGAGGCCGATCTGCTTCATCTATAGAGTTGTGTCGATCGGATGAGGGATTAATAAGGCTATCACTAGCATTCTCAGTCGATGACGACCCCGTTTCAGCTAGGGTTGTTTCTTTGAGGTCCTGTGAAATTTGGGTTACTTTCGTTTCAAAAGCAGAAATACTTGTATCCCCGATAGTGGTGTCGTCACCATCACTGCAACTGCTGGTACTGGCATCTGCTCCAATTGAAATTGTACAGGACGCATCAGTCTTATGTTCGCCGTGGAGTAGTTGCTGCTCTGGATTCATTGCACAATTATTGGGTTTTGTTTGCATTGCAGCGGAATCCCTGCTGCAACTGTCCGCCTCGACGTCTTCGGACAGTGTTCCTAAGCCCAAAGTCGTCATAGCTGTAGTCTCGCCCATTATACATTTCTGTTGCATGGATTTGTCCAGCGAATCACTGCCGGCGGAGTCATCGTTGGACTTAGTATCCATGTGTGGCAGGTATACACGCTTTCAAACAGATTAAATTTAAAAGTTTATTTTATTACACTATTTTAATTTTGTTTAAATGCATCGCAACACAATGAAGGTATCGATACTTGGACGCCGCTGTGAAAATATCGATAGTTCAACGACCGTATCGATGTCTTAAATAATAACGTAATGATTACAATTTGTTTATTTTTGAATTTTCTTTTTATCTTCCACCAGGACTCCTATTTGCAAAATTAGATACGTCAAAACGGTTGTTTCATTATCAATTTAGCCTATCAAATGATTATTTACCTTATTATTCTTATAGTTATGAAAACCAAAATTTTATATTCCAAAATGAAAATCGTTAAAAAAAAATTGCTTCGTGTGTGTATATTTTCCGGTTTTTAAATAATGTAATTTTTTGATGGTTCAGCCATTTACATTTTTGGTCCATCAGGCAAAGAGAGGCAAGCCATATTGAATCCATCGAAAACTAATTGCTTTTAAGCTCGTTTAAACTCGTCTTTCTCGTAAAATGAGAAAATATTTGTAGCATACCTTTAGTTGCTAAATTAAACACATTTTTCATTCACATTCGTTTTTTAGGTTGAGCATTTTGAACATTGCCGGGCCAACAGAAATTTGTAAAATATTGGGTTCGCCTCTTATTTTCCATACTTTTTCCTATAGATGTAAAATAAAAATTTGGGATTTTTTATTGACGATTTTAATATGAAAAATTGGTAAATGTATAAACGTCGAAATGTATTGATATATTAAAAAATTGTAAAAAAGAGTACTCCTGTCTATCTTAAGTTTCTACACTTTACCTTTTAATACATATTAAAATATGCCTTGTAATTTTAATAATACAAAAAATGGTACCTTTGGTTACGACAATAAAGATTTTGTGAATTGGTATTAATTGCAGCTGCCTCTACAAATGATTACTTTATCCTTAAATTGTATAAAAATATTTACTTAAAATAATCCGAAACGCTAGACATGTGTGTATGGGTAAGAAGAAAATAGTTAATAGGTTTGCGAAAGTTGGAAAGATATAAGGATTCAAATAAATAAGGAAGATGAATTGATTAAATTACCATTTAAGCGGCGTACTCTTATTATTGTATGCGTTCGCTCTAAAATAATGGAAAGAATTATATTTTGTTTTATGAAATGTGTATAAAACTTACTTAACCACACCCTGCGCCTGTACCGCTGTCAGCGTTATAAGAGGTGTTAATCGTTCCACAAATCTTTCGTTGTTTCGTTCTAGTTCACGTTGATAGTCCTTTTGATCTGATAGTATAAGATTTCGGTTTTTCTTTAAAGCATCCGAACAACGCTTTGAAAACTCTCGAAAGCATAAACGCAATTTATTTTGATGTTTTGTTGGCACGGTACTCCCATCAGATAGGTTTGATAGAAATACGCTTGCCATTTCCATTGGTCCCTGGTTAACGGTGGTGCCAATACAACCTTGAAGAACCATTTGCAATATCTTTGGATCTGCAGGCTCTTGATTTGTTGCTGCAGCCAATTCTAGGGTCTTTTTCTGTATATCCTCAATTGCTACTTCAATAGGCTCTAAGATAATTTGCTGACGGCTGATCACCTGGATGCGTGTTTTTACGTAAGGAAAATGATTGGCTGTAGCCAAAATAGTTTTGCGTTTGCATTGCTCGTGAAGGTCTCCGTGAGCCTTCCCAGACTTTGTAAATGGTGTAGCAAAAATGAATCGTTCTAGATGGAAGTAAAGTTACAGTCGTACAGGTATCAATGCACACAATCACCAAAAAACTTACTTATGTTAAAATTCCGTTCAAAATAGGTCTCCCGATGACGCATCTCGTAAGTCTCAAAATAGGGTTCAACATAGGTGATTTGTATGTAAGCTTTTTCTGGATCCAAGGAACTAATGTCAACCGCATTTGAGTCCTTGATTATGTGAACTGAATCAGGTCCGAAGCGATCCGCATAAAAGTTCTAGAGTAAGTGTACATTTTAAAGTACAATTTGATAAAAATAAAATGCACATACATGAAGGCGGCTAAAGATTTCTGGCAACTTAGTCAATGTTGGCTCCTTGTATATAAATTCCTGTTGATCCAAGTCACCTAACTTAGCGCCGTAAAAACCCACTCTAAAATATGTGCCAAACACACGTTTACCCTGCAGTTGGGCTATGCGATTGTAGGCCTCTTGCAATTTTCCATGTACTTTCCCTAGTTTCAAAAAATCGCGATTGGCTTCGCAAATGGGTACCAAAATTTTGTAGACTTCGTTCATGGCCTCGTACATGCCTGTAAAGTAAATGCAATAATAGTAAACAATAAGCATATTAAAACATTAATAAATAATTATATATTTTGTAAACAAAAAGTCGCCACTTGCCTGCAATTTGAAGCGAGTTTGCAGCCTCTTCAAGCAACGCTTTTAGACCTGTCTCGGTGAAATGATTTCCAAGACATATTCCATCTTCACCAGGGCTAAGCACGTCATCCGATACAGCAGATTCCATGAGGGCATTAGGCGAAATGCGTTGATAGCTAACTGCTCCTACGGGCAAATGAATTTGCGATTCCAACATGCTTAGATATTCCGAAACTAAGGCAGCGGCGTGCACATAGCACATGGCCGCTTCAGTATGGTTTGCACGCTCGCGGTGTTTCTTGGCCATGTTCTCTAGCCATGTTAATCGCAAATCTGGATTGTTTTGGTAACCTTTCGCTATGCGGTGCATCAAATCGAGTAACATTTCAGGGTCCTCCTGATATTCTTTCATTTTAACCGTGTCAGAGAGTATCATATGCAAATTAAAGAGAAGATCTTGCACTTGTTCGGGAAAAGAAGTTTCCTGCAGATCAGCATCCGATTCGGCATAGACCAAAACAGTTTTTAATGCACGACGTAGAGATTGCTCACTGAAAGAAGAGCTCGTACCAACCAAAGAACTCAGCGACATAGTTACTTGCATTTTAACACGGGCAAAGTTCTGGAGAAAAGATTTCAAATTAAATACGAAAATTACATTTGGTTTTTGTGATTTTGACTCACATTGCCGATTTCAAAGTTTTGCCGCATAAGAAGGTACAGTGATGCAGCTGCTTGCGATCGTATGCCAGGTAACTGAGATCCACAGTGCTTTAACAAAAGGAGACACAAGTCTGCGCAGATATCCGTTTCCTCGTCAAACAAGAGGTTCGGAAATTTAAAGATCAATGCACGTTGCGATGCAAACAAGTTCCGCAACGCCATCGTGGACTGATTCCGATACAGCGCATGGAGAAGCACCTTTAACACTGTACCTAACAAGTTGTGGTGAAGCTCTGAGTTCGTTGCTACGTTAACAACTATCTCTAATGTATCGAGAACAATGAGACACACTTCAGTAGCTAGTGAACCTTCAATAAAGTGGTTTAATTCAAAGTCAGGATCTGTTTTGCTAACACTGTCCGTATACTGCGAACGGTATGGCATTTGGTCTTTCCGCCAGCGAAACTTATCTGTAGAATTTCGGTCCTTACGGCGGTTAATTAAATCATAACGTGCTGAATTGATTCCCTTGATGCAGTCCTCCAACTTCTCCTTTACATCAGTCGATCCAGTCTTTCGAAAACTTTGTGTATTGGTACGCTTCAACTTCGGTAAACGCTTTTGGCCTTTATATTCAAATGCGGGTACACAGGTGTTGAGAACTTGTAGCATTTGGTGCACTCTATGCGGGCTTAAGCCAAGTAGCCAGCGGTATAGTATGGTGTGTTCGAGATTCTTCAGAACCCAAACGAAACATGCCAATAGATGACGTGTATTTTCCGTGCTTAAGGGCTCTTTATTCTTTATCTGCTCAGTCGTATAAGCGTAGGTCCGACTGCCAGAGATAGCATACGCAACTTCTGGACTTATTGTCGTGGTTGCAATTGTTTGAGTTGGACCTTGGTAGTCTTCAAGAAGACCAATTTGTGGCAGGCGATCATGAGTGTCGGTCAAATACTGATGAAGCTGCGATATTGTGTCCATGACTATTGAAAGGAGCGGTATGTATAGTGAAGCAACCCGTGCTCGCGCCTCCATATCATTATAGCGAGGATCCAAGTCGTGAGAAGTCATCAAGTTTCGTATGCAGCGTATGGCCTTACCATGTAATTGCGGATTGGGTACTTCCAAAACTGTGGCTAAGTCGCTGAGAACAAGACCGACAAGAAAGTGTTGTTGGCGGAATTCCGTACTAAGGTCTGCGTGTAAGGCACGCTCAATAGAGCCCTGTAAAGATTTACAATTTAATGAATATAAAAAACAAGTATAAGCAACGTTTAATACTTACGTAAGAAGTCTGACTATTGGTCGATGTCGTACTAGGGGTGGGGCTACAAGCTCCTGGCGCTGATATAGGCGTTGTATATGGCGTTCCAAATGGCAAATTCAAAGCTACGTAATGTTCGTGACTGCATACGATGCGCAAAAAATCAATTTTATATTTCATTAAGTCTGGTAAGGACCCATTCTTTGAAATTAAAACCTTTTTATACGTTTTTATTAAACCAAAGACAAATCCGCGATCCATTATACTGAGTAAGTCAAAGATAAGAAAACCTAAGCTGGCATTTAACGATTGCGCAAGTTTTGCTTCACTGCTATGATAACCCACTACTTTGGTAGTGACTAATTCCACCAGCGTTAGTATATCATCGGTAAATTGATGTGAAAACCGCTGTTTACGTTGTAAATTCCAAGTGCGCGTCGTGTCCAAATGCTCAATCATTGATTTGACCATGAGTTCAAACAGAAACCAGCTATTTTTCATTGCAAGCTCCGTTGCACTAGAATCAATCCAATGTCGTGCCATTTCTTCGTGCAGCAATCGCACTTGACCATCACGACCCGCCAATGCGTGCGTCATTGAAAGTTCCATAGGAAGTTCTATTAAGAAATTGAGGTGTTAAGTAACTTGCACGGAATACAGACCTTACTTACCTTTGTGAATAGTGTTAGACTCGAGCGATTGCACTTCTTGCTTATCGCTCAAAGGGTGAGGGATCTTGCATTGAAATTGCACATACGTGGACAACAGGCTTTGACGGCCGAACATATCTTCGTTCAGCACAGATAGATGCGCCGAAATTAAACAAAGCACTTCAAAAACAGTAGATCCAATGGAGAGAGCCTGTCCGGCTATTTTATAAGTGGTTACCAGTAGTTGTATGAGCTTATCCAGAACCAGTTGAACATGTTTAACCAAAGGTTCACGATCAGCATGTTGTATATCCAAGAGGCATTTTTTTAATTCAGCCTCCATGTTGCTTTCGCCTATGTGTGATGGAATATTGCGAGTATCCAAATACTCGCATATCAAGAAGAATCGATCCAGTTGGGAATCTAATGTGTGAACAGCAGTTACTGCATCCACAATAATAGAAAACACAGCGCGATGATTATCTAGCCACTTTATGCCAGGAAGGTGTACATTTGGCGGTATAAATGAGTAGTTCTCTGGTGGTGTTTCTACCATAACGGGCAGATTAAATTCTCCCACTTTAAGTTTTCCGTCATCCAGTAAAGGTAGCCACGTATATCCGACAGGAGTTTCAACTGATGGCTGCAACTCATGCGGTTTTTTCTGACATGATACATGGTAGATGGTAAAAAACAAGTGATGATTCTGTTTGATTGAGGCAGGAAGCGCAATTTTTATCTCATCGTAAAACGACGGACACTTGTTGTGGTAATTGACGGCTGTAAACGCTTCCTTTGCAAATTCAGGGCATGATGATTTACCGAAAATAGCATTTATGGCATCGCTGGGCGTTTCACCAGCCATTAATTGCACGCGTATAGCTATGTTACGAGCGGACCCAGCACGAGACGAGAAGTTCAGTTCCTTTGGTGAGACGAACAAGAGATTGCGATAGCTATAGTGTGGATTGTAAATGGTCATAGGTGGTAGCTCTAAGATCTCCCTCACTGGTCGCGTTTTATCCTCACTATATGGTTCGATCTTGGCTAGCTCTGGCGTAAGTGCATTCTTTACTTCGTCAACACATGGCGATATCTCTAGTTTAATAGACCCCGGTATGCATTTATACTTTTTCATCACTGTGCTGGGACGCTTTAACTCCGGCAGAAATTTATACAAATCTTCATCTTTCATTTTATCAGCATCCTGCTTAAAAAAACTTGAAATGGTTATGGTGATTGGCCGAAATCCTTCTACGACATTAGCAAAATCGTCGGGAGACCATGAGCGACGTTTTTCCTTGCGTTCCAAGGATCCTCGTCGTGTAAGAGTGCCGCTCATATCGTTTGCCTTACGGCGCAGTTGATCAAAGCTACTCGTCGAAGATTTGCGATCCAAGCTATTCGAACTTGCGGCCGACCCCAATGTACCACTACCACTGCCACTTCCTGAAGAATCGCGTTCTCCGGCCCAAGCATCTTTGCCTTCAAAGTTATCCCCATTGAATACATTCGTTAAATAAATACCTGTCCACGCGAAAGGCATACGGTATTTGCCTAATCGTTCGCAGTAGTCCGCCGCGTTTGACTTAGCTTTTTCACGGCATTTGTCTTTATCTTCTTTGAGGTAAGGTTCTACTGAGTTATTTATATCGCCCTGCAATACTTTTTCCAGTCGTATAACCAAAAATAAATCATTGCTTGGATAAGAGATCTCGAAAATGGCCGACCGACTTTGCGTACTAGCATCGGCATAGGTCACATGATTTGTTAGCATTCGCTTAAGACTGTCCGAGTTCATATCGAAATAAAAGTTTTCAGAGATCTTTTTACGTTCTTTGCAATCATATATGGCCATTGATGCGAATATGGGTTCAACCTCAAGTTCAAGTCTGAGTTGCAAACATTTTACTTGTATACGATGTCCCATGTGCTCTAGTGGCAGCTCAGCAGGCAGACGCCGTTCAATAACTTCCTCAACTTCGGCTTCCGGATAAAGTGCAAATAACGCTTCCTGACGGTCTTCCTGGCGACGTAGCTCATTAGTTTGATCAATTTGTTCAGGCGGCACATTGTCTAACAAATTAGGAATAAGCGGATCGTTGACAGAGCGTCTCAAATCGAAGCTGGCCCAAGAGCCGCGTGGCGTCAAAGTATCAGTGCAGGAGCTTACAGATGCGAGACTAGCTATAGATTGCCGAGAACTGGTTGTGCAGCTTTCACTCTTATCAGTTAGTGTCTCCGCTTCCTCAAACGAGGCAAAGTCCTTATCAACTTCAAATTCCTGTTGAAAGGCGGATGGACTAATAGTACCCCGGTCAATGCGTTCGCGTGCGCAACATGAACTAGAGTAATGCCGTTGGGCGTACCTCACGACCTTCCATGGACGTGTATAGCAGTGCACACATTCCTGCACGTGATGCGGCAAATCGTTGCTGGAAACAAAGGCATTTACACTTGTTGGTATAACTTTATGAAACAAAACTTACATATTTTCTTTGGGTGTAATATGCTTTGTGGTGCGTATTTTGCGTGGAATGGTCTGTACCGACACATCCGATCGCGGGAACTCCAAAATGTGCCTAAGTGGATCGCGGCTAAGAATGTTCATGTGCTGGGTAATGTATTCTTCGTAGTCGACTGGCTCCACAGGGTCAGTAAGGGAGAGCTTCGGATTAAAAGTTGTATTTAATTAGTAATCAAGTTAAATGTAACAAGAAAACAGCAATGTTAGAATTGATTTTTTTTTCATTAAGCAAAACAGGATGGGGTATAAACCCCACTCCTCCAATGTAAACACTTACCGTAGAAGAACACATTGAGCTGGAATCCGTAGCCTTTGTTTGCATATGACAATTTATAACGTTTTTGCGCACATCCGAGGCATGTTGTCTATAAGTATACAAACGCACATACAATTAAAACTTCAAATGCACAATTCATATGTGTGTCTGCCACCAAATGTTTCAAGCCTTTGTTGAAGCCGGTTGGGCGCGGCTGCCTTGCCTCTCTGAGTTTTGTTCTTAGAATGCTACTTACTTTGATAACTTTTGCGCGAACATGCGCTGGGAATTAGACATTTTGCACAGACAGACAAATTGAATTCTTCTTGAAAAATAATCTTTTTTGCTTTTTTAATAAGTTTGCAGACCGCCCAATCCTTTTTCCTACAGGGTTCTGTAGGTTTGTGTGTATCGGGGAAAAATTTCGATTTATCGATAAAAACAAATTGTAGTGCTCTAAAGCGTTTTCAGAGCAACCCAAAAGTATATTACACTTTATAAGAAAAAAAAATAGACCGCTGAATTTCAAATTGCTCATTTGTAAAGTATTTATAGAAATTACGATTAAAATTGAGTTAGATACAAATGTCGCCAAAAAGAACATTTATTCCTTTGTCTATTGATGTGCGATATCGCCGATCATTTATTTTAAGTTACTTTTAACTTTAATTACTGGCTTAAATATTTGATAGACCTATCGACATGCGATGTGTGCGTTTAAGTCGAGTTTCGCAGTTAAAAGAAATGGTTACTTGTAGATTTTATCTATATTAGGAAAACTTATTTAAGCATTTTTTCTTCTTCTCCACTGACAATAACAACCTGAGGCCTGATGTAGAGCACTTTTCCAGGCGCCTATGATTTGTGCGCCCCTTTTCCACTCAGTGATACCAAAGGTAGCTAGTCTGTTTCTACCTGTTCCTTCCAACGGAGACATGGCCTGCCACTTCGTTACCTTCCTTAAACAGCCGCACTGAAGACCTTTCTCGCAGCCGCTTTTTTATCATACGCACAACATGACCTAGACAGCGAACTCGCTCTATGTTAACGCGTCTAGGACATTTTCATCAGACTGCGTCATAAGCAAAACGGGAAGGATGTGCGTCTCATAGAGTGTTTCGTCTGGGGAGAGTGGTCTTTACTACGCCCTGCCTAGCGAGACCAAATAGAAGAGTTCCTAGCTTGGTAAAAATGCAATCGTGTATTTGTATAAAACACATTAGCAGAATGGATCATATTCGCTTTCGTGTGCTGAGTTAGCAGCGTAAGTGAAAAGAACGGCCTGGGAAATTGTTGTTGTTTTGATTGAACGCAAGGATTCTGGCGGGGTTCACATTTTACGTTAATTAGTACAATAGTTGTATGAAAAAGTGGGCCGATTGTGATTAAACTTGACCCAAATGAGTAGAATAGAACAGAACTGCACTGATACAAGCTTGATTGCGCTATTAATAAAAAATAATCACAAAAAATGCATCGTTTTAGTGTCGACTAGTGTAATAGAAGCTTATAGTTTCACTTTACGCATCGAAGACGTTTTCTTCCCAAAGCTCAAAGCAAGCGAAACTTTTGACTAAACATTAAGATTGTATGCCGTATTATCAGAGTGTAGGTGTCGTTCAGTTTATTACCATAGACTATCGGTACATCTGCTTATGTCATCACTCAACCTACGTAGCACTTCCGATGCGCCAGTACGACCAAAAATGTTAAATTTCAATTAAAAATCAGAAATCTAATTTGATCTTTTTGTTGCTGAAAACATCCGGCTAAAATCTGTCGCAATTTCTGTTTGGCCTGCTATTAATGTAATGCGCCAAGAGCCACCAAAAGCGGCACAGTTTTTTTAGTTTCAGAGCATTGCTCTTGGCTGCATTCATATCCGTTGGAGCAAAGTAGCCAAAGTGAAATGAACTCATCAAAACGAGAGCTGCGCAACGTTTTATGTCACATTGCAGGCGGGCGTATCCGGCCAAAACAACTTGTGGCCGGGCCACAAGATTTTACTTTTACTCACAGCCAACAGCTGCAACGGCAGCAAAATGGCCTGGGATTTTAATAGATTTAGAACACGCCTCGCACATTCCAGCGCGACTAAGCACGCGGTACGTTTTACGATGCAGCATGTCGTCCCAGAGACAGCCGCTGCATATTTGTCAACAGGCTCCCGACAGTTGCCTCTACGTTGTGGGTGTTGGCCAACTGTCGCATTCTTGTCAGTGTGCTTCTAATGGAAAACGCATGGCCAGTTCCGTACAACACTGTCCGGGTGGCCGGTCAGTGTTAATCCAATAAAAATTATGTGATCGTATAAATTTAATTGCCACAACCAAAACATTAGCCGTGTGCAACTCATCATGCTGCCAGCCGTTCGAATCGAGCTGTCACCACAAAGTGGCCATAACATGTAAAAACTCAAATGACACAAAAAATAAAAACAAATTATTGCCAGCAATTTTTACGGCCTTTAAATTGCTGCAGCTTTTACCGGATTTATTTCGGCAATTCCCACCCACGGCCAAACAGCGTGCAATACCAGCAACTACAATTGACAATAATTTTAATGCATTCGTAAACAATTATAATTATTTATTAATTGTGTCTTAATCCATTTTTATATCGTGGCCAAGTGCCACGCCTTGGATCAGGACAGCCGCCGTGGTTGCACTTTGTCTGCATCGTCGCGCTGATGTCCACAACGACAAATTATGACAAACTGTGGGCCATATTTTCATATACACACGCACACACACACACTCTCACACATAAACATACACATTGTTGTTTATGTGCTTTTTAACCCAGGGTTGCGCCATTTTGGCCGTTAACATTACGGCTGGTTGTAGAAGGTGTTACGGGCAGGGAGCTGAGACATTCAAACAAGTAGAATTGAACGTAATTCGCGAAGGTGAGCACGCCTCTAGGGATCCAGGCAGTTCTAATATGTAGTTCCCCAAAGAGTAAGATAAGTTGTGCACGATATGCAAGCTTATTGAGTAACATTCAAAAAAATGATATATTCAGGCTTGTTCCCGTTGTCACTTGCGTTAGGACTCTTCCGGAAATGAATTTCCCTCGCCTGTTCAATGCACTTAAAGTTAAGCTCGTGGTTTCAATTCCCAAACGTTTGCTAAGGGAATTATTCCTCTTCTTGAGACATGTTGAATTCATAAGCCGCTGTAGATTTCAGAATTACGGGAAGTGATTATCGGAAGTCCAGCCCAACAGTACAATCCGTATAAGTAATGATTTTGACGGCAAATGAGGTCATTTGAAAACAAATATTGAATCTTTTTATTTTGTTCAAAAATATTTTGAATATTTTGGATTTAAAGGCCTTGCCCTTCATTAGAGTTTTTTGTTGCTCTTGGATGGGTTTAAAGGAAGCAATATAACTTTTCCTGAAGCACAGCAGATCCCTGCCGTTTCATTCTTGCATTTTAGAGCGTAGCAATGAGTGATTCGGGTTGAAGACAATGTTAATGCGCGAATCGTTAGCATTCTTTCTAGATTTGATAATCTATTCGCATCTGTAATGCGTTGTCTCTCATTTATTCTTCTCCCCTGCAAGCTTTGAGCTCGTTCTCAAGAAGTTTGTCCAGTACGCATTCGCAGGATCTTAAATACTTTGAAACGTTGTTCTGGTGTTAAATTTTCTCGGACCCCTATCTCGTCAAGTGGTTGACGTTGACTGTTGTGAATTGTAAACATATTAAATAAGATGTTTGTATTACGTCACTTAAGAATATTGCTGATCTTGTTCACATAACGGACACAAAATTTTCCTGCACACCAAACGAATATATGGTCCAAATATGAAGCCATTTGGTTCAATGGATCTCGAGTTTTAGAAACCCGTCCCCGCATAAACTATTTTATATATTAAGAATATTCCTATGTGTTTTAAAAGCTACTTACGAATTCCTTATTACGGATTAACCTTAGTGTATTACTTTAAAATATGGCTAGCAAAAAGTTACATTATTACTAGATACATTACTATAATATACATTATTACTTCTTCATCTTAACTGGCCATAACAACCCGTTATCGGGTTACGGCTGGATGCAAATATCTCCTCCAGGCGTCTCTGCTTTGCGCGTGCCTGGTCCAATTGGCGATACCAAAGGTAGCTAGTGTGCTCACTACCTAGTCCTTCCAGCGAAGGCATGGTCTGCCCTTTCGTCGCCACCCTTCGGACGTCGCATTGTAGACCATTCTTGCAGGAGCAAGATGCAAACTAACTGCCATCAATACGTTAATATAGTAAAATCAGATGGTACATATTTAATTCCTTTTTGAAGCAGGTTAGAGCGTTTCTAGTGTTTTCGGTGGGGTGAACAGTAGTGAACAGCCACTAAAGACATTTAATAAGAAACAACTTTTTCTAATGATTATGTTTTTTCAATACTCTTCTTCTTAACTGGCTATAACAACCATTACTGGGTTACGGCCTGAGAATACTCCTCCAGGAGTTCTTTCAATATTATTCACTTATAAACGGAACTTGTGAGTATTCGTTACAATGTAGGAAATGAGCTTAAGTTGTATTGCATAGGCAAATATGTCTGTACTTGCGCAAGTTTTTATGCCCTGTACTCAAAGTGTAAAAGGGTATTGTACATCTGTGCAATGTATATAGCAGGAGGCGTGGCATAGCAATAGTCGAGTCGATATAGCCATGTCCTTTTATCCGTCTTTCTGTCTGTCCGTGTTGGTCTTCGTTTCTCGGAGACTATAAGAGTTAGAGCCACAAAAGCTACTAAAATATGCGAATTTTCTCGGAAAAGAGCAAGTGTATCGATGTTCCCCGGGACAGAGTTTTCCGGTTTACACCCACACCATAAAAGCTATTCAATTGAAACGTCACACAGTTATGCACACTGTAATCAGAGTCGAATAAAAACCTTCAAGGATGTAGGTAATAATATGCCAATTTTGGAAGTCAACAAAACTTTACTTTTTACAGCAATGTTAAGGTTAAAATTTGTGTTAGATACACGAAATTTGGTACGACTCGTGTTAAGTTTATAAACCAAACATTGTTGACATTTCTCCGAATCAACCCCCCACCCCCCGCAGTCTAGTTACCTTAATAAAGCCCATAACCTTTGAACAGAATTTTGATTTTCATGGGAACAATGGGTACAGGGTATTCCACTGTCGGGCTCTGTCCCGACTGTCTGCATACCATTTTTAGAATTGCAAAGAACGTACATAGTATATCTACAAAAATGATTTTTTAATCTGTAATCTTACTATATTTGGTGGTATAAAAAAATTTTGCTTGACATTTTTATTCACGGAAGTCTAGTTACAAATATGTGTCACATATAAATATTCAATCAACTTTTTTTTAGAACAGTTGTTTAAATATATTAGATAGAAAATATGTTAGTACAAATGGGTTGCCCTGACAACTGTGCTGTATATAAACCAAATTTTTTAGATTTATTTCTAATTCAAAAAAATCAATTTTATAACAAAATTTGATGCAGACAGTCGCTTTCAATGCAAAGTTTCAATTAGATAGCTTTTATGGTTTTGGTTAAACCGCGAAAATCTGTCACGGGGGAAACTGGTAAAATATCGATATAATTCGACAAATTTAATCTGCGTAGGGAAAATGCGCATCATTTGTGAATAAATTTTTACTCTAATTCTTATAGTCTCCCATAACGGTGCGACAACACGGACAGACAGATAGACGGACAGACGGACATGTCTATATCGACTGGACTACATTGCACAAAGATATAATAGCCTTTTACACTTTGTGTACAGTGCATAAAAAGTGCTTTTCATTTGTTTAACATAATGACAGTTGTCATCTTCGAAGACAAGAACAACATCGTAATATCCGTATCCGTTGCAATTTACTTGTTTGGAACACAATGTTCTTATTTTTATATATTAATTGCCTGCTTATTCAATTGCTTGTGGCGGCGGAGAGCGCTCCCTTTTCGTATATCTTAAGGTCAGTTGATGCATTGCCATAATACCCGCCAGCTAGCACCGTGCTGCGATTTTTCGAATGTTCATTAAAAGCATTTCCGTCTCACACATGGGGAAGCTCCGACCACATTCCTTTTGCTGTAGCCTCCCGCCTCTTTACTCATTTTGCCTAACTCGCTGTGATTATACGCGAGACTCCTCCAGATGGCTGCAGCTGGGACTGTGGTTGTGGTTGCGGCGGCCTCTGCGGCTGTTGCCCCCAAGTGAGCGTCAACATCACAGTCAGCAACAGTTGTTGAAGCACTGCGCTGAATGTTGGATTATAAACAGATGTTTTTTTTTTTTTTTGTGGTTGGGGTCGGCATTTGCCACATTTGCCATATTCATAAGTGGTCACAGTTGATGTGCGCATCATATCAAGCCACTAACACTTATGGCAAACTTAAATTGAAATATTTCCTGCTCAGAATGTTTCTCCTTAGAAACTCGCTTACTTCAAAATAATACGAGGTCATCAAAGTTCGATCGCATTCGTCCTATATCTGCCCAATCGAAATTAGTTTCGCATGGAAATATGTAATGCAGTGCATTAATTAAATTTTTGTAAATGGTGGCAAAACGAATTTTAATAACCGTTGCAGACGGTCGTCATCAGTGGCACCTGTTAGTGGTGCGCTTTTGAACCTGAAAGAACACCGCATGTGCTCCAAGCTGCCGGCACTCCCTGCCTCCATCTTTATATCGTGCCTGCTCAGTGGCTCGTCGCTTATGTAACTGTCAGCCTTGCACGGGATGATCCTGAAAGCATTAACAACCACAAGGTGGTGACTCTAACCGTGTCGTTTCGTTACACGCGAAATGGACTACACCGGCTTGCTCCAATTAAGTATAAATGAATGTGGTTGTAAAAGAGCGCGAATAAATTATTATTAAATTGGTAACAGGTTCATTGGCTCTGACGCCTCTCAGCCGACCTAGGCCTAAAGGCTGCAGGCCAAATTAACGCTTCTGCCTGGCGGAGTCAGCGGGTCATTTGGCGAATTTGCTGTGCTAACCGCATAGCATAGCAACCTTCGAGCGGTGCCCGCGTCGCGACATCCACGGGCTGCTTGTTGCACTTTTGTGCCAGAAAGCAAAGGCGTTGTCCGATCATTGTCAAAGTAGAGTCGGCGTGTTGAAATTGGTGCCAGTTGCCAGTTGCTGGCATGCATCGCTTTTGGCTGCCTCAGAATGCAGCAACAGCTAATTTACCTAGCCACCATGCTTAAATATTGGCCATTGCGTACAAAGTCCAATTAGTGACATTTTGACGAGCTGTTGCTCAGAGACTCGCCTCGTGTCGCGCCGGCTGCATAGCTGCGACACATGTATATGTATGCCATTGTGTGTGTGTGTGTGCCATGAACGGGCTGCCAACAACAACAACGGCAAATTGAAAAACTTTTCTAATTTTTAGAATACTTGTAAACGGCTGGCGCCAATTAAGAACATCTCGGCAAACGGCTCGCAGTTGCAGCTGACGCCCATCCTCGACATCTGAGTATCTGTCAAAGCAATTGCATTTGGTTTAGCTTACTTTGTGAATGAATTGAAATTGTATTCGTTTCGACTGTGTCTTTCCGCAACGTAATTACATTATTTCGTATTAGCCAAGTCGCTGGTTCACCGTAACTCCATCTGAGCAATAGAACCAAAGCCGAAGACAATGCAGTATTGGCATCAACAGCTGGCAACTCATGCAAAAATATTTGCATATTTGCAATGTTAATGCAACTCGAAGCTACTTATTTATAGCTGCCAAACGAAATCAAAAGTCAAACGTCGAACTGCGCTGATCTACACAACATTTCTACACATAACACAGAGACTGAGGCGGCAGCGGGTGCAACAACTGTGGCAGGGGCAATGACAGTCACAGTCACAGCCACAGTTATAGCGTCACCGTCAATTGTATTCACTACTCAGACAAGTAGCTTTTAATAGCTCAATTTGATTTGAAAGCATTTGCATATGCAGCGTGCAGTCACACCAAACACGGAATTGCATGCGCCGTCAAGTTTCGCTGGAATGCCCTTGAACCTGCGCGCACACCTTGGCGTATGCGTAATATGACTTATATTTGCTTGCTCAATTTGTAAGTGCTACTCATGCATACGCAGAGCCAGTGGCGCCCTCAAATAATAGCTTTAAATTCGCGCGTTTTGTGTAGCAATGCAATCGAATGCCATTAATTACGTATACGCAGTGTGAGATTCGTTTGCTGATATGCTATGCAAATTATAATTTACTGCAGTTTATCGCAACGTAGTGCATTAGCTATTAGTATTAAACGTCAGCAAAAAATCAAGCCAACTTACAAGCGTATATATTTTCATGGGCAGATGCGTTGTGTCCGCTTACGAATGGCGCAATTGGTTTGTTGTCTGGTTCTACCCCAAATCTCATGCATATATTGTTCTATACGAATATCCATCCTTTGCGTCATCGAAACGCAATTCATGTGAGGAGAGGGTACAGCTGCGCGCACTTCCATAACAAGCTGTACATCTGTGGAGCCTTTAGCCTTGCTATTGAGCAACAACTGACATGCCATGAATCTGACGTATTACTATGTAAGCATTTGTAAATAAACAAAAAATACGGAAAAATGGGAAAACAACGTGTTTGGCTGATTTGTTCTTGTTTGAACAGCCGTAAAAAACACGCATTTACCAATTACATATGTATTAATAGTACGAGGGACACACAAATACACTAATTTGTAGTGTTTGCTTAATGTGTTAAAGACGATCACCAAGTTGATGTTTTAATAATGGGCGTAAATCATCCGAATTTTATCACAAATTCAAAAAGACCAAATCATTAAGAGATCTATTGAATTTTTAAAACATTTGTGTATGAATCCAAGTGTTTCGACTACAGTTTTAAATGCCCTGTGATCCATAATTGAAAAAAGAAATAGATTTTCCATAGATCAATATCAAATCACTTAGGCATTTATGTTTTTCGAAAATTTCGTTTGAGATGATATATTGCTTAGAACGATCGTAGGACGGGTTTACAGAAAAAAAAAAGGTTCGTCAATGTTATCGATAGAAATCGAACAAATATGATATATGCTTTTTATAAGCAAACCCGACCGTTTTCAGTCGAATTTGATGCGCTTTATTTTATACACTGATAATAGTAAAAGTTGCTCCTAGCACTTACCTCTCAGGTATAGCTGAAATAAATCAAAAAAAATACCACCAAAATAATTAGCAGCTGCTAAACTGATCGTCATGGTGTGAATAAAAAATGAAATTATAGATGCCATTTTTTCGTTACTCTAATCGAGCGACATATGAATTCGCATAGTTAGATAGATATAAAAATTGTTTATTTTCAGCACACTTAGTTGCTAAATTTATACCATTTATTGTATTTTTAGTCTTCATTGGAAATTTTTGGCACTCAAGTGTAAATTAATTTAATTGAAATTGTAATAGATCGTAGAATGCATATTTCTGTATTGACAATTTAATTGTGTTGTATATATTTTTAACAATACTTTGATTTTATTTGCTGTCTAGCACCTTTCGAGGTGTTGGGTGCTTTATCAGCTGCTCTTAAGAAAAAACTATTAATAAAAAAGGTGTGGCCGAAATATTAAATTGATATTTTATCATCAGACATTGCGGGGGGAAAAATGCATCAGATGAAATTGCTCGAAGCATACAATAATTGAATAGTGTCTAAAAATAAGACAATCATTTAGCTAAATGAGAAAGTTGTCATTTAGCAAAGTTGTCTATTATCTCAAAAATAACAAATTGATTTTTTTATGGGCCAGTTGGTGGACGGGGCTGCAGAGTTAAAAGCCACATTCTACAGAACATATTTTTGCACCTGGGTTACGATAAACAAATAACAGGCACATGCAAAACCTTTAGAATAGTTTATATTAAGGACAATTGCTCAAACTGTCCACTGAGACACTACCGGTCTAGACGGATTAGGCAATTGCACCCGCTGAGTGTCTGGCGCCAGCGTTAAGCAGCCCGAAGACTGTGTCGGCGTTAAACATTTGTGTGATGAACTTGTCCTAAACCTTTTGACCTCAGACTGAGCAAGGGCGGAGTGAGGCAAGCAGCCTGTGGCTGCAACAGTAACTTTACACAAATCGACATAATGTCTCAACTGGCAACTACGGCGAATGGCCAGTGTCTGCCCGCAATTAGCCTCAATACATCAGCTGCAGCAACTGTCAATAAATTTTGCATTTCATTTTCGAGGAAATTTCAAAAATGTGGCAGCCGTTCACCGGCATATTCAACTGTCAGGACAACTTTGCCTGCTGCTGCTGCTACGGCTGCGGCTGGTGGTGCTCCTTCACTAAATGAACTGTGCAAAAGCACCTGACAAGTCCGACCGCACGCAGCAATTATTAATTTAGGCAAGACAACGACAAGTAGGAGCAGCAGAAGCAGGAGGAGCTGGAGGAGCTCGAGCAACAATGGCAAACAGCGGCAACGACAGAGGCTGATGTTATGCACCTTTCGATTCACTTGGTCGCAGTGGCACACAAGTTGGCTGCGCTTTTTTTGCCGCCTGTCCTTGACTCTTATATTAACAAAAGGCATGGCGAAGTCGCATATGGACATACATACATACATATCGGGACATATTTGTAGGTATGTATACTTGTATATGTAACACAGTATTGATATATGCTCGTTCTGCACGCAAATGAAGAATTCAAACCAGTTGAAGCCCTGCCACCGAGTGGCAAGTGGCAAATGCGCCAACATTGGCAAATGAGTGTCCGACGACGCGCAGACAGACGGGCAGAATATTTGACGGCCCGAGGGCTCTGTGTGGCATGTGTCAACGCGCGACAACTGCATCGCATCTGGTACTGGCTTGGCCAGGAGACTTTTGGCGGCACCACCAGTTCGGCTGGTTGGTGGTTGTTTTGACTTGGCTGTCAGCCTTCTGTTGCTCACTTTCATTTGGCGCAAAAATGTAAAGTAGTCCATAGTATGTTGCTGCCGATGCTGATGTCGCTGCTTTCCCTTATCAGACTCGAGCTTGGACCAAGATGCATTTGCACTTGTCGTCCATTGCCCATCCTTGCCATGTAGCATCTATGCTGTCACTGCACTTATGGCAAAGCAATCTCGTACCTTTTGCTGTTATTGCAATTGTTGTCGACGCTTTGGAAACCAACTGTGCGCCTGGCGCCAGGCGAAAATTAACAAAAATGTCTTCTGTCTGGCCTTTTGTGTGTGCAAACTGTAAAAATGACCACGTCTACATAACAAAGGATCGGCGACACAAAACAATGCCATTTTATGGCAAGGACGTCAGACGCATAGCCAAAGGCAGGAAGTTCATCCACAGCAGCAGGCCAGTCAGCATTGGAACAGGTACATATCACAAATAGACAACAGGTACATACGTTAGACACACACCCATACAAGCCAACACACTGTGTGTATGTACATATGTATCTGGACCTATGCATCGTATGCATCAACATATTCTCTTTGAATACACTTACAGACATACAACTTTTATAATAATCGAATTGCATTAAAAAAATCACTGTACACGAGCTCCGAAATTCAGTGTTGTCGCCTCATATTACAAAATCCTTTTAGGGTTTCAGCTTACACAAGGAATCACCTTTTGTTGTTGTTAAGCGTGTCGATTGCTCGTGTTGATTTTTGTGTAACACACCTTAACAAAAAATACACTTATGTGTATTCCAAAGTGGCCACTTCTTTTTAAAAGAATTTTTATTATGATTCGGCAAAGTGTCAACACTGCTTGGTTTATGCGCTTAACATGAGTCTACGTACTACATTTGGTGGCTCTACCTTGAGTAATTCAGAAATTTACAATTATTAAGTATATCTTCGAAAGTTCTTATCCGATCTTTATAATTTTTACAATACGCATGCACTGCAATAGAGTACATAACTGTGCCAATTTTCAATTGGATAGCTTTTATGGTGTGTGTTAAAACACACAATTTTTAATTGTATGTAAATTAAAGCTTATTACAACAAAATTTTACTAGCTGAACAAAATTTTAACTAAAGCTAACTTTTCAACGGAATATTTCCGTGAAGGGTATTTGCTATTTTGCTGATAGAAGATCGATTCGATTAAATCCCTTTCCTACCCTAGATAACTGAGGGAGGCGCTTAGTATAGGGTTTTCCAACGTTTTGTTATGTGGAATACGCGTGACAGACTCTTTGTAAAATATATAAAAATTACAAAACTCTTTGAAATGCAATATACAATTTGAATAATCCTCAAAGATACACAAGTTCAAATGCATCTAAAAACATTCGAATTTGTAAAGCAATAAAACAACTGTTGACCAGTACACCATTCAATAATTTTAGCTAATCTCAGATCAACTTGAGAGCACCTTTCATGCAGTTGCTTACAACTCGAACATCCAGCAATTCAATTAGCCTTTAAATAGACGCCAAATAGAAATAGTCGACGTAAATCAAAACAAAACATTTATCAAATTCTAAGGTCTTTAGAAACTGAGCAACAAAGTAAGTATTTGTGACGCTCATGTGGCGCGTCAAGCATCCGTGCCTGGGAGGCAACCCCAAACAATCCAAGTGTGGCCACGTATACACTCTATCCACTCGACAAATTGAAACACATTTGTTTACAACAACAACGCCACCACATGCTAAGGCAAGCCAATAACCCCTTCTCACAGCGCTGTCTAGGGTCTGGGATCCCAGACTGCGACTGGGCCTGATTGGTGGCAGCTTCAGCCCAAAGCGATCTCGATTTTCGTATTAACAATTTCCTGCCGTCCGCGTGCCCGCGTCTGCAACTTCTGTGTGCTTCTGTGTAATTTCACATGTGACTGGGGGCGCACAGTAGCCAACCAGCAGTTCAGTTCTCCCAGAGACTATGCGGCATGAAAAGTGTAAAACGTTTTAGTTTTTGTTCCTGTAAAGCTTGAGGGTGTTTCTCTTACTAAAAAGCGTGGGAAGTGGATACAGTGCCGGACACAGAGAAATATTTCACCTTCCTTCTCGAGTTGCGTGCTAAAGCCCCAAGAGATATTTCAGTTGTGGGTTGTCTGAGTTGTCTCGTCTCTCACTGGTTGCTTTGATTGGTTGATTTTTCAGACATTAATAGCGTGAATTTTTGTATCTAATTGTGTTTTATGGGCAGACTGGACTGCCCTGACCGCTCGCTCGCTCGCATGCATTTGATTGCGGACTCTTGGCTGCTGCGCTTCGCTTGAGGCTGTCACGTTGTCGAAGGTCCTGCTGCTTGCCCCTAATTCTTATTCTTACAGATACTTATGTATAGTATGTACTCCGTCGTACTGTAGTCCAAATAAGCGTCTGATATATTTAATTATTTGATTGAGGCATGGAGTAGCTTCTTGTCAGACAGACAGTGGCTCCGGTTCATGCCAGTGAATTGGCTTTGTCGCCCCGAGGGCCCAATGCGTACGTGCATAACCAGCCCAAGCAAATGACCAGACTCTGACTTCATTAGCAAACAGTTGAGAATTTGCATGAGTTGTCGGTGTGAACTATGTACATGTAGTATGAGCCGTATATCCCAAGGCCACGTAGAAAACCCAACACATGTGAGCCATGACCAAGCTGACAATTTCCCAAGGAAGAAAACTTTCCAAATTTGTTCTCACGCAACTGCAACTGTCGAAGCATCCAGAAGCATCCGCCACATCAGAGGCATCATCAAAAGCGTAGCCTAGAAAACTGAAAGGCAGAACTCTGCCGCCTGCTTCTGCGTGCTTGAATGCGCAATTCACACATTTTGCATGCTGTGCAAGGACGTCGTTGTAGTTAACTCGAACTCGTACTTTCCTCTTCTGGCCGCCATGTGTGCCAATGACAGCCAAGTCGCCGACTGTTTGCAATTTCCATGAAAAATCGCAAGAGTCAAACTGACGCCGGCTAAGGTCGCCAGCTGAGACTGGGATGCGCACATGTGTTATAGCATGGCAGGCGGACTGCGAACGGGCAGTCGCTGTGCTGTGTGCACATGTTTGCCAGACGAGCATTTAAGCACTGTCTATATTGTCGTCGTCGTACTGTCTCTGAGAGGCGGCCGCCGCCGCCACCACCATCGCCACTTCCTGCTGCTGTGAAACTGATTTTGCTCTACGTCGTCATGAGCAATCCTTTTCCCACCACCAGCAACTCCAATACCACTACCACTTGAGTTACCGCTTGTTATCCTAATGCTATATAGTATTTATCCCCGTCAGGCTGTTTCTACGGCTCTGCTGCAGTTTTAGCGTAAACATTTAAAGATGTTAAACAGATTGTCGGCAAAATTCTGTGGCAGGAACAAGGGAGGAGAAAGACATGTGAGTGTCATTTTATGAGTTGTTGCTTGTTTGCACATGTGGCACGGCTCAGCCATTCGTTCTGTTCTGTTTGGTGAAGTGGCTTATATTTTCTGCTTGCGTTTAAGGAAATCCTTATTTATTGTAATGGATGGTAACATTGCTTGCAAATGTGTTGCTATGGGAAGTGTGGAGTGATGTGTTTAAAAAACTATAAAAGTCGGCGAATGCCGATTGAGAGCGTGCACCCATTGAAGAGCTGCTTGTAATAAATATAAAACAGAATTGAGATCTCTTTCCGAAACTTTACCTAACCTATAATACCTAGCAACTGACTTAACCACCCTCGCTGCCTAAAGTTTCCTTGCAACATTAGCTGTTTGAGCACGTGCTGCATTTGCCCACCGCATTTGAAGTGCAAATCAAAACATATCAAAATCAAGCAGCAAACCGGCAGCAAGAACTGTCAACAACAGATCTCCCAACCTAGTGAAACTCTCACTTCTCCCTTCCACCGCTCTTTCTGTTGGTTTTGTGAGTAATGACAATAAATTAATGGCATGCAAGCATGAAATGAATTCTCATGATAATTTGTCTAATTTACACATTCTGCCGTTGTGTCCAAAGAGTAACTGCAATCGGTTGTTCGGTTGTTGGGTTGTTTGGTTGGTTGGTTGGGGAAAAACACGAGATGCAGTGACACGGTAGAGCTAAAATCAAACAAGCATGAAAGACCGAATGGAAGCAAAACACACAAAACCCAAACCCAATGTCCGCAACCCTCAATTGCCATTGGCGGCAGTCAACCCATCAAGCGACATGTGTTGATGCTGCTGTTGCAAGGACCTTCGGGCAAAATTTTGCAACAAGCAGAAGCGACGGCGCCGAGTGCTTAGCAGCCAGCCAAATGACACGTGACACGACAGACGGTCGAAGGACCAAGCGGTTGTCAGGTTCAGCAACAACAGCAACAGCCAAAGCTACTGCTGAGGAGCTACTGCTGCACGTAACGACCGTTCCACAGTCAGATTCACACAATATCCCCCTCGTGACGTCACATGCGTGAACATGTGCATATTACGACAACGGTTGCGTATGCAGGACCATGTACCATTCGCATGTGTGGAGGACGCGCACATGTAATTTGTGGTGCGGCTTTCCGTCCAAAGACTACAGCCGTAGCCATGACGCATAACGAGTGCCAGCCACCCGGTAGTCGGCAATCAGCCGCTTACGTTGCGTGCAATTTTCAGCCCGATTCAGACCAGACATGTGACCTGGCAGCTGGGCGGCGTTTCAGCCACCCCATTGGCCCTTTCCTAGCGAATCGTTGCCATAGTTTCATATGCAACAGCAACTCGTTAAGTGGGAGACGCAACGTGATTTTTATAGGCCCACCAGCTGGCCCCCAACGTTCGACATTCAAGCGTTCACACATTAGTTTCTCTTTGATATTTTTACCATTTGGTTCGTGGAGTCAGTCGCTTGCAGCGCCAACACGTGTTTCGTTCGTTTTACGATATGTTCTGGTATTATTGTTGTAGTTGCGTAGGAAAGCGCCTCAAGTGCTCTTAAGTCGGCGGGTGGGCGCCAAATGGTCTATGCCTTTTGTATTGTGGCTGCCTTTTATGGCACTCGCTCCTTGATAAACAAATGCAGTTGCATAGTGTTTTTTGCGGGTAGTTCAGTTAGTTCAACCTGGTTTTCATCTGCTCTTAATATCCAGCGATAAAATGCACATCTGACCGTAGTTCCTATTTGTGTCTTTCAGCTCTGAGTTTACTCTCCCTTTTCATTTTCAGCCGCTTGACTTTTAATCAGGTGCGAATCTAACGAGGGTTTTATAACTACCTGCTGCCTACCTGACGTTTTTCGATGGCAGCTGATTTTTTCGTTGCTCAATTTGCTCTGTCAAAGCGGAGCACAGCTGGCCAGCTGGCTGGTCTGGTTCTGGGGTAGTGCCATTTTAATCACTGGCCTGCTGACTGGCTGACTGCGTCATTGGCTGACCTGTTAAACAGCTTTCGGCTACTCCACATGTGTAGAATCTGTATACAATTTATGATTTTTGAGCGCAGCATTGACATGGGTTCAAAGCAAGTATCCAATACTCTATGTTACAATTCCAAAAGCTTAGGCAACTAAATTTCAAAATGCCATTAACCACAGTGCAATCACGACGGAACAGGTAGAGGTACCTTATACAAAATTTCATTTTACGGCACACAAAAGTCATTAGCACACAGAACAATAAATATCAGGTGAAACTGTATAAAACTAGGGTAATTCTAGGAAATGCACTGTACCCGGCGCCCACATTGTATAGGCGGGTAAAACCCAGAAACTATCAATCGACTGACCAGACTGACCGGCAGTCGACAGTGCCGCATAGACTGGCAATTAGCTTAAGCAGACTGAAAGCAATTAGCGTTTGAGACTTATCCAAACAAACACAAGAAGCGTTGCCCGCGTCTGGCACAAGTCTGCTGCGGAGGCCCAGGTAGAGAATCATTGCGAGTCAGCCAGGAATTGCGGTTGGCTGTTCGCTTGGAATTTCCATTGCATTTGCTGAATAACAATTTTCGCAGACCAAGAACTTTTTTTTATCGTGCTCTTATCGGGTCGGCGCCAATGTGAAGTGTTATTAGGTAACAAAAATCACTGCATAAGCCACTTGTTTTTTTTTGGTGACAAATAAAAATATCAATTACAATTTCGCCTGTGCTGTACGCAAAATTACGTTAACCCTACGAAGTGGAGTGCGTAATGTTTCCGGTTTGTTGCTTGCAGCTCAAGTAAGCCGAAACCAATTAAGCCAGAAAAGCCATACCTGCAATATGGACATGGTATTTTAGTATACTTATTGGCAGCACAGCGAAGTCAAGCGTCGGGGCACCAAATCCTTGCACAGAAGCCAAATCAATAACTGCAACGTTAGCTAATTCCAAGCGAGAGATAACCCAAAAAATTCTTAAGTAATTCTAGCTGGCAGCTTGACAAGAAAAGAAAAAACTGTTGATTTCTTAAAACGATCAAATTACGCCGACACGTATATGAAATTGTGGACAATTTTCGGCAGACCTGTGAATATGTATTATCCTTGAACTTGCAGATTGCCAAAACGCAAGGGTTGAGCGGATTCATAGTGCCTGCAGCATGAGCGGCATGTGCGGGTTCCGTCTGGCAGCTACGTCTGACCGACAACGACAACCACAGCCACAGCCAGAGCAACAGGCAAACAGGTTACCTACCAGGCTATAATATCTGGCACTTGTAGCATAAAAAGAAAATAAAAACAAGAATAAAAAAAGGGAAAAAGCGAAAGTCATCATTCAAAAAATATTCCGCGCCATAACAACAAAGTGGCGCACGGTCGCACATCTGCTTGCTGGGAGTCGGAGGTTGAGACGATCAGCCGTGAGCGGCTGGGTTCTGATCATGTTGTTGGTCCATCCACACATGCTCTGACCCATACACTCACTACTAATGGATGGTTTTTGAAGCTTTGCCAGGTTTCGGTGGGCACTGTTTGTGCCTCTTAAGAAGGCATGATAATGCGAAATTTAAACATTTTCCTAGAAATTCCTTTTATTGTTCTGCGGCTGATGTTTGAGCCTTTTTGTGGGCTTGCCTCGTACCTGTATCTGTCTGCTTGTTTTTATGCATTGCAATCAGAATATCTCTTTGCTTGTACGCAATATGGAATTTACCGATAGTCAAGACGATCCCTACAAGTCTAAATACAAATGTTTGCTCAATCCCTGAATTCTCTCTCATCTGTATTATGAAAACCTAAAGAAGGGCTTGTCTCAAAAAACTCATATAAGCACTTATGTTTGTGCATATCTAAATTAAAAAATATTTGTTTTGAGTTTTTTCATTCCTTTACACCTTGATGAGTTGCATTATGTTAATTGCATGTCTGTACGTGTTGCTTGACTACTTGTCACGAAGTGTTTTTGGGATAACATAATAATACATAGGTAAAAAACTATTGAATTACATTATATATTACACTATTTTGATTGATGCAAACATGCAAAAGAAACAATAAAAAATGCATACGGAATGTGCATATAATACTTGAACCATCATCTTATTTGGAAATACCAGAACGATTCCGCAGTACAACACGCCTATAAGCCATAAATGGAACCCCAACCAGGTGGTGGGCCCCTTTACTCAATTTATGGATATTTTATAAATACATATAACTTAGATAAAAATATACATATAAATTCATTTGTCGACTTGGTATATAACAGTCCGCCGACCACCACCTGTGGTTCCCAGTTGCACCTTCTACGACACCTGGCTTCCCGGGTCTTCCCCAGATACCAGACCGCTTTCTAGTACACCATAGGGATTCATGATAGTGATAACCAATCTTATAACTATATACATTTATAGTAAATTTTCCAATATTACCCTTCTGTAGGAGAGCGCGCGGCTGATGAAATTGTGCCATTTAGAATGTTTATAGACTCGTAGTGCTCGTTTTCCGAAATATAACAGTCGGTACTCCTTAAAGATCGGAAAGCCACCAATGAAATGCAGAATGTTTTCTTGTTCCCGCAAGTTACATAATGAGCAGATTGTGATGCTACTCGTTACATAAGGAATGAAGATCAGATTTAAAATATCGCCACTTTCTTACTTATCTGGCCATAACAACCCGTTACCGGGTTACGGCCTGACGTAAAACTCTCCTGCGTCTCTGCTTTACGCGAGCCTGTTCCGTTTGGTGATACCAAAGGTAGCCAGTGTATTCTCTACCTGGTCTTTAAACGGAGACATGGCCTGCCCTTTCGTCGCTTCCCATCGACCTAGCCAGTGGAGCCGCTGGATCTTAATTCGTCGTTCCATTGGATGCGGTAGTCGTTGCCAACGCGTAGAGGGCCAAAGACCTTACGGAGTACTCAAACACTCCAAGGGCATTTTCATCAGACTGCGACATCACCCAATGCTTCAGCGCCATAAAGCAAAATGGGAAGGATGAGCATCTTATAGAGTGTTAGTGTTGTTCCATGATCACATCTAGTCTGTTGGCTGCATCCATTGTGTGGAGAAATCTTCGCATCCACGAACTCCAGTTTGTTGGGTTAATGAAATTGTAATGGTATTTGTGTGTCAGCAACGAAATGTTGTCAATGTGTTGAAACAATTTCCATGCTTGTGTTCACAAACGTTTTTTCAGCTGTTATTGGCGACTGTCATTGGTTAGAATTTGAGTTGCTGCAATAGTATTTGTGAGTCATGCAACTTCTCTGCTCACTTTGCCGACTGTTGATTTACAGCTACTTTGTAATAACTTATTAACACTTACCATTGTGTTCCGCTCGACAAGATTTTGTTAATTATATGTAACGTTACTGAGTTGCAGTCCTCGTTAATCAGGCGCTTTCGTCAAGTGTAACCTTGTGGAGTAAAATCCTAACCGAAGCTCACCGAACCCAACATTTAACATGGCAAAGCAAACAGCTTCACCAGCTCTAAATCCCATCTTAAATGATTCCCTTCACTGGCACAGCAAGCCACTGCTATAACCAATTAACAACTGTCATCGCAAATTGAAATCCAATAGCTGGAACATAGACTATTCAAAGCATTAGTCAGCGCCATTAATCAGGCAAAGGTTTCAATGTGTTTTTTTTTGTTTTTTCTTTTATAATTGAAATAAGTTTGAAATTTTAAACATATGTATACTAAAAGCCGCGTGAGACAATAAAAACATACCTGTCTTAATAGTATAACAAGTCGTCAGAAATCCGAAATCCGAAATTTGCCAACGCCCACATGCCTAAAAATATATATTCAAACAGGATTTTGTTAATGAAATTATGCAAATGGGAAACGATCTAACATAACAGCATAAAAATCGGCTACTTCGGTACCAGGTGCGTGCGTGGGTCTAAATTTTGTTGCTATTGTATCTTTTTGTCTATCCTAATTTACAAATTAAATGAAGTGTGGATCGCTGACAAAACAATGATGAAATTGTCATTCACAAATCGTTTGGCTGGACGTAAGCCAATAGCCGCTTAGTGGCTGAGAGCTGATCGTTATAGGCGAATCCAAGGGAACCTATTAGCTGGACGGGCATTGAGGGAGCTCATTATGTTCCTCTGCCAATGCCAATAGTACGAACTTGCTTAATTAAATTTAAGTTCAGTCGTACATCTTTGTTGAGGCCACATAAATTTTCTGAGGAATCTCTGCTGCTGTTCTTTGCCGACGACGACGATGATGATGATGCTGATGATGATGTTGATCATGATGATGTTTCAGGTCTTTAATCTGCAAATGCGTCTGCATTTTATTTCATTTCAACGGCGCTCGTAAATTAAAACCACAAGCGCCGCACGTCGCGACACAAAAAGCGTCAGCAACAACGGACGTGGCAGCTTCATTTTCATTTCCAACATGCAACATGCATGACTTGTTGCATCTGCATCGCAATGCCAGTTGGGCCACGCCAGTGGCTGGACTTGCGCCTGTAACTGCAACTATGCTGGCCACTTATCACGACTAGCAAAAGTTATGGAGAATGTGTCGCCATCTACACCATGGACTGCCGCCTGCCGCCTGCCACCTGCTCTTGCTGCTGCTGCTGGTGCTGCCTTCCTTTAATAAAGGTGCTGCTCCGTTGATGCAGCTCGTTTATTGGCACGGGCAAAATGTTAATGAATAGCCTGGCGGGTCACTCCCTCGTTTGGTCGCACTGCTGCTGCTCCTGCTTGTTTTGGGCTTGTCGCTGGGCCACACAAAACTCAGACCGCCTCTTTGTGGAATCTTGCAAATGCACTGCGGAACTGCCGCATGTCACTTCATTTGCATTTTTGTGTGTGTTTGGGTGTGTGTGCTGCGGCTTTTCGCTCTTCTTCATATTGCAAAATTGCAGCATGTTGTGTGACATACAGCGGAAGTGTGACATAGTATTGGATAAAACTGGATGGCTGCAGGGCGGTCCTTATTAAAAACTTTAACAGCTGATAGGCATAACCATCTATAAACATTTTTTAATAAAGTATCAATAATCTAGCGGCTATTTTGGGTGATATGCGTGATATGCATTTCAAGCTATCAAAAACAGCTCCGCCCAATGACGTTAGCTTCGCAAAACAACGTCATCAGAAGCTGCATTGCGCCATATCACATATGACGCATGTGCCACCAACTGCGCGCGTACGTCTTTGGTACGGTATAAAAAGAAATATGTAGAAACACTTTTCTATGTGAGGCCTGTCAGAGACAGAACCCGAGAAGTTGTCAGCATCGATGCGGCAGCACATCTTGCGCGTCATTGCTTGCTGCGTGGGCTAACTTTGTGTGGCACAGTTGGGAGCAGCGAAAAGAACTTGGCCATACGGCATTGTATGGGTAATCAAAGTTTCAGGCTCACGAGCTGTAAAGCTGTGGCGTATCCTCGACTGGCAACTGGTAGACACACTATACTTCACTTGGTTTGGGAATGATTTTGCATGCATCTTGATAAGAATGAAGGCCCACCATTGCAAGCGCCTGAGATTTATGCAAACAGCACATGGATTTTTCAGGCGGCTGTTGTTGTTGTCATTGTTATTTTAGCTGTTGCTGTGGCTGCTTGTGTTTCAGGCAAATGGGAAGTGACCAATTGTGTTGAATTCCACATGGTAGCGTTAAAACTGCAACTTGAACTGCCAGCTCAGTGCAGCAGGAGCAGCGGCAGCTCTGCCAGTCGCGCCACTGATTCATTATAATTCACTTCACACTAAGTACACAATGCGCCCGCATTTTTGCATCTCAGTTGGCCAGCTGGCTTTGGATGGTCGCTTGGTCGTTGGGGCCGCACAATTCAAGCTTTTTTAAGAATGCCGCCTATTGCATGCGGAATTCATTTCACTTGCGTACGATCTGCAACAACAACAACAACAATGATAACCAGACAACTGATACAAAAGCAGCGGCAATAACAACTCGTTTGCATGTGGCATTACCATCAGCCGCACCAGTCGCATCACCACCAGCAGCAACATCAGCAGCAGACAGAATCCAAATACAGAAGTTGTATCTCCGTCATATCCATAGAGCAGAGCCAAGAGCTAAATACAGTGCAGCAGCAAATACAAAAACAGCAACAAAATCAAAGGAAAAGGAAAATATGACACAACTGGCGCCGAGGCAACACAAACAACATACAAACCATTTTGCATGCATCCTCGCCCTCACTCTACACCCTTCATATATAGCAGTTGCAAGGTCCCAAGTGCTAAGCTGCATCATCGGTGGCCAACGAGACGCTGTTGCGAGTGTTGCGTTTGGGGAACTTCATGCCCCATGCTCGTACGCGGTCGCTCTTTGTCTCTCTTACTCGTTTGATTCGTTTTTTTCGTTCTTGCCGTGGCTTGGTCGAAATTGAATTGAGTGTGCTTCGCAGATAGCTCCGTGGGTTAGTTGCCGTGCCACAGCCACAAGCCGGTGAGGAGTGGTAAAGGGCTCTGGGTTGGGTGGCAGCCAGCCAGCCAGCAATTGTGACAATGGATGCTATGAGAAATGTGGATAAAAGTCTAGGAAACAACAACAAAGACACTGTGTGCGTGTGTATTGTATTTATGTATGTAGATATGCGCTTATATATATACATACATAGTTGGAGGCAACAATATTCAGACAGACGCACACTCTGACGATGCAATTCAATTTAATTTTTCCCAATGGAGCACGAGATTGCACAAGGGCACTGCTATTGAAAAGTGACGTTCCAATACTATAAACAAATATCTGCACACACTTGTACAGATATCCCAGGCTGTGAGTACACCGTAAAGTAAAGATTCCTCAAATATTGCTTAAAATTGTATCAAGGTCAAAGAGAATCCCCCTCTTAGTTAGCTGATTATGTCATACATATAGGGGGCATACGATTTATAAATAGTTTTCAAACCAATTTTTGCCACTGTACTTTGCAACGATACTTAAATTGCACTGTAGCGTGGAAGGACTGAAGTTCAGTTGATTATGCCCGCCCTTGCTACCCGATTTATACGATTCCTATCACAGTCCAGCTGCGTCTATACTGCGCCAACCTGACCTAATGAGACGCTTGAGTTCAGCTTGGCCCTGGCCCCAAAACTGTCTGCCCCTGTCGGGCCTGCGCCCAGGTTAATTTGTTTTACAACGCCTGCGCGCAGTATCGGAAAGGCGATAGCTGCAACGCCATCTTGTTACGACTCGAACGACCATCGCCTTGGAGTTTTCACCCACATTCCCTGTTCACACACTTTATCCGACGCTTATCTTATCAGCAACAATAAGCATGCAAAACCAACAGCAATTTCTGCTCTCTGCACTGCACAATTGTTTGTTTCATTCATAAAATTAACGATAAGCAACATGCCAAACAAATCGCGCTGCATACAAACACTTCGAACATGTTCGATAACACTAGCCAACAGAAAGTAGTGCGCTGCAGGCTCGAGGGTATCATTGCTCACGCATCACAGCAACTTTATCAAAGTTGCATTAAAAATGTCTGTGCATTTTGTTGCTTTGTGTAAGTTGTTTGAGCTGCGACCAAACAAAACATGCTGGCTGCAACTCAAACCGACGTCAACATTAATTTTCACATACTTCCATACCACGGTGCAGACACAACCGGGTTCGACCGCGTGTTGTTTTTAGCATGAAGCCGGCAGCTTGGTGCGCAACTTCTCTGCGCAGCAATTCTGTCAGAAGTGAACTAACTTTGCTGGCTGTCGGACGTGCCTTGTGAGAGAGCGCGTTTAAAATAAATTGAAGGCAACTGTGAAGACGAGACGTCTGCCAAACGTTGGATAAGTCTATGAAAAGTTTGTGACAATTCAATGAAAATTTGTATTGCAAAAACAAAAAAATTATTTAATATTGAGTGTATAACTGTGCCAAAACCAAAACACGCTGAAAGTGCCCAAGCATCAGTACCAAAAATACTTCGGTACTAAGCTCTGTATACGCTAATATTAAAAGATATCGGTTTAGCTGCGTATTTAAATCTTATCAGTTTTACATACGAAACAACTATTGCCGTAAATATAAAGTTAAAAGTCATTTGAACTGTGACCTATAAAAGAACAAAAGTTGGAAACGTTTTGTGGATTACGCGCGCCCCTAGCCAAGCTCTTGGATTAAGGCCTTGCAACCATGGCCGCTGTCGGCACTGCGAAAACAGATTCACTCTACATGCAATTAAATGCAGCGGAACTTACAGCCATAATCATGAAAGGTAAGTTAGTCATTCAGGTTATTAGACTGTTTGCCTGTTGAGAGGGTTCAAACGGTAACGCGTACGGGTGACACCTGTTGTGGGTTTTGCGATTTTGATTTTGTTTTACTTATCATTTGGATATCTTTTTTATTGTCAACACAAAAAAAGGTATACATTTTTTGCTTGCATTTAAATGAATTGGCGCATTGACTCCTCAGGTTACGATCATTTAATGAAATATTTACTTAATAAAAAAGCGCACGACAGTTTAATTGACTAAAAATGTAAAATTTCAACCGACATGCAGGAATTTTTACAATGATATTCGGATATGTGTTTGTATGTACATGTTTTCAAACACACAGACACATATTTATGGGTCAACATTATAGATGTTTCCACTTTGACGCTTACTTAAAGCTATGCATTGTCCCTTGAAAGCATTGGGACTGGTCGGTCTGTGCTGCAGAAATCTGAAATTCCATTTATGATAAGGTGGCAGCTGTTTTTCATGCATATTTTCTTGGCACATTAGGAAAACAAAATAATTTGGGCAGTCCCCTCATCTTAGCTACCATTTCCAACTTATTGAAGGAAAATGCTAGCGTTAACGCCAACGCTCGCTCTCTCCTCATGGTTTTTTTTCTTTCTATTAAATACTTCTGTGGGTGGTGGTGTGGCTAGCTGGTTGGCTGTCTGTCTGGCTGGCAGTCATATAAAATACACTTTGTTGTTGGGTTATAGAGCTCTATGAAAAGCAAAACAGATGTAAAAATTTGTATAATTGCGTCTAAACACTGTGCGGCTGTTGCGATCTCAATGAATAATTTACCGAATATTTGAGTTACAGCTGGCTATATTGAATATGTTGGCTTTAATATTTATAACCTCAGTTGTTCAAGCCCTTCTTGTTGTGGCCATCATAGGTCAACTGCAGTCAGTGACTGGGTACTACTACTTGGCAATCAACAACACAAAGATGGCTACATTTCACTAACAAAGTTAATGGCAGCAGTAAGTAAATAAACCACAAAACAGCTGCTAACATGCTGTTTTTATTGTGGGCAGTAGCGGCAGTTCCATCCGCCCTGTTAAAATTTGCCATTTTCCACTTGATGGCAAAACTCGTAATAAATCTCTGAAATTGAAACGTTAACAAATAAAATAGAAACGTATGGCCGGGCGAGGAAAACCAGCTGTGCACAAACTTCAAATGAAAAATTGTATAAATTAGAGCCAACTGATGACAACAGATTTTTATGGGCACACGCGCCACTGCTACTGCTGCAACTATACCGGGCGCCCACCCAATGCTGGGCAGCTGACGGCAGATAGGGCAGCAGTCGTTTCATCATATTGTATAAAAGGAGCAGTCATTTGGGTGGATGGGGAGTTTGGCAAAAAGCAGCAGGCGACAATGATGCAGACAGTGCCAACTATTTGTCGCGCCACTTGGCTGCGGTGGAGCAATGCCACACCACACCCCTCGACCAACACTTCAATTGCGTGACGCATATGTCAAACACCCACTTAGTTCACAAGTGCGCCCGTTCAAGTGCGGCAGCGTCAACGACAGCGTCGCCAGACATATTGGCAATTTGTGCGTGGCGCAGTTGTAGATGGCTCGTAGCATCACAGCAGTGGTCCTCCTCCAGTGCATGCAAACAAACTCAGTAATAATAGTGAGATAGAGATACTGCTAGAGCAAAGTGAGCAGCAACCAAAGCACAAATTTATGGCCACAGATAGCAAAATCTACCAGAGCAATCTGAGCAAAGTGCGACATGTTGCCCCAACGCATGGGCTAGTTGTTGCTTTGGCTCTTTCTCGGTCGTCGTCGTGGTTGACAAACAACGTCATTAACTGTTACGCTGTCTCAGAGCTATCCGTTTCTATCCACTATCCATTTCAAGGTACTACTTGTAAGTAGTATATTTTGTTAGAGTGACCAAATGACCGACCAACAACTTCCATTTAATTGCCTGCTTTTTATAAACCAAAAACTATCTTCTTTTTGGCAACGAGCTATGGATGGTATTTACTTATTTTGTTTTTTCTTTGTTGGCATCTCAATGTTTTATGTGCCTTGCTCTAAGTTATTTGGCGCCAAGTCCTAATACGTATTTCCTTGGGCCAACGGCGTATACATAATATTAGCATCTAATGAACTATGATTTGGGCTGTGTTTTATGTACTTGTATTTAAATGCAGCACTTTATAACCAAGTTCTTTGGCTTGGTAGAAGTTCAATACTCATGACTCAATATCTCTCGGACTGTTACTCTTACTTGATGAATTTCAACTGCCTGTCAAAAGATTTTTTTTTCAACCATTTTTCATAGATTTCTTTGGCTGCTTTGGCTATAGTATTCCATAGCTCGCTTTGCTATTTTCATATTTTTGCGTCGCATTGTTTACTATTCCGACCAGCTACGACGACGGCAAGATGCTCCGCACGCTTGGTTGGGCGCCATTTGGCAATCACATTTATTTTTTGGGTTTTTCAACTGTCTATCTGTCGCCTCACTAACACCAACACCACTATTCCAAGCAACAGAACCATAGCATAGAGTGTGTCTAGGCTGCCTCAGCCCGAGCCCGAACCCGACCATTGTCACCGACACTGACTACTGCCTGCCAGAACGGAGACTGTGGCAAGCACTGTCAACTGCTGCACCATCGTGACTTTGTTCGCTGCTCACTGACACAGACACAGACGCAGATCACCAACCACAAACGATTCGTAGATATATTCCGACGATTTTTCGCAATTGCTGCACCCTGGTTGACTGGCTGACTGGCTGACTGACTGCCTGCTGGCAAAATGTTTTGGCTTACTCGTAGACTACGACGACGTCGCCGCTATGCCGCGCGTCATGACTCTGCTGGCGTTGTGGTTCTCATCACCCAAGTTTATGGGGACATGTGGTGGGGGCATTATTTGTGTGTGTATGTGCTGCGATTTTGGATTGGACTGCGATTTTCCCGCAATTTGTTTGGCGCGCACAGTTTTCCTTCATCCTCCTCTGTCTTTTGGATTTTGTGTGTGGGCTGTTGTTGGTGTTGCTCTTGGCGCCATCTGTTTCAATGAATACCCCAAACGAGTTTGTCTTTTTTGTAGCTTTCAAGCATGTGTGATTCATGCCACCCGCCGCCTTCCCTGCATCCTTTCTTATAATACAACAAACTATTTAGACGAGTGAGTGAACAGCAATCTTTTGGGTGTTTAGCTGCACGTTTCTTTTGGGCTCCAGCGGTGGCTCCGTTTGCCACTGACAAAGTGACACTTTGAAGTTGATAAGTTTTTTAACAGCAGCAAACTGTGTTGGCAGCTGCTGTTGGCCATATTTTCAAGTAGTTGGATTTGTTGAAGTCTCCACAAACTGAGATCTATAAGTTTAACTTAATTAATCCAACTTAGCTATCAATTGAAATGTTTCATGTCTAAGTACAGTTCACACTGCCAGAGTATCTAAGTAACGTTTAACCAGGGTGCAAGCTACTAGACTGGATCCCAAGCGTCTGCTAAATACACATGATTAACGACAGCAAGTTCTTCCAAGCCAAGTATACTGTTTATGGAGCAGCATGAAATTCCACACACAATTAAATAAGGCTAAAATATGAGCAGCCTACCAAACTAGTAACCGGCAGAGCACGCGAGGCCGCAGTAGCATCGTCTCTGTTGCATGGCCCCGCACGCATACTCATACAAAGATACATACGTTCTAGAAGCTACACACAGCTGTGATATTGAATTGTAACTGGCTGCAAGTTGAGCACTGAACCATGGTCATTAGGCGGCGCCACCGGTTTGCCCAGGCAAAACTTTTGTCGCGCTTATACTACACTTATTTGCCATGAAATGCGTGTGGCGATTATTGTGGTACCTCTGTCTCTACTCTGTGGCACATTTGCCCAAATTAATTGCACACCCATAATTAAGTTGCACTTATGCAGACTATTTGTCGTTGGCCAATGTGCATCTAATAGATACATGCTATTTACATGCGCTTGAACACAGAAAGGCCTTAAGTAATTTATCAATTACTAAGTGGTGTCAGGCACACACATGCACACAGTGAATGAGGCTGTGGCTTAACGACCTTCCCACCTACATTCTAGAGATTTGTCGCTATTCTGGGACATGTATGTAGTGCTGTTATATGTACTTGCATCTCAAACACTGAGTAATACATCATGTGCCGCCTAAATGCGCTCTTGTGCTAAAAATGTTTATGTCGAAAAATGTTTTCCAAGATAAAACTCATGCCAAAAATAACATATCAAAATGCTTCAGATTCACACAAATATAAGTACATTTTTATTCCTTGCGCTTTAGGCCATTTCCGTCAGCAGCTGCCGCTGTAGCAAAGTCTGCTTATCGCCAAATTAAACGGCGGCAGCGTTCGCCAAGTGCGCTGGTCCCCGAACTGCGCCACTACACTACTCATTCATAAAAATGACGTGTCATGTTACTACAACATATAGCAGAGCCCCGACATATAACGCCCCTATATGTGAACTCAGCATACAAGCAAGTAAGACGCTGATAAGTCCAGACTTCCCACACACCCGGCTCAAGCACACGCTGCAGTGTACCAGCTTAAAGCCGTCGCTTGATGATAACCTTTGGCTGACATTCGGCATGACTATAGGGTTTTCACTTGTCTCAGACAAATGGTGTGTACCGCTTCTGGCTAGCTTTTAACTGATTTCCATGGCCGGCTATTCATTTTTACGGAAAACTGCCAATAACTTCTAAACCGCTGCGAATTTTGAGTTAAAAAGGGCGCCATTCGGTTTGTGAGCTCCAGATGCACCAAAGGCAATCAAAAAAAAGTATTCCATTAATACAACAA
Source organism: Chymomyza caudatula (assembly GCA_035041775.1). Classification (NCBI taxonomy): domain Eukaryota; kingdom Metazoa; phylum Arthropoda; class Insecta; order Diptera; family Drosophilidae; genus Chymomyza; species Chymomyza caudatula. The sequence goes on from JAWNKW010000048.1 coordinate 688,516, forward strand.
TTTGATGGTGGTACACGCACTCACGTATCTTGCTGCACAGACATTGCACCGAAAATTTCCGTCGGATTGAACAGGTCAAAGACAGGTTAACGCTGCACACCTGAGACAACGCCGACCTTGTTTGTATACATACGTACCACGTCAAGACAGAGATTTCCTGCACACCTTTGTAACAAAAGGGAGTCCCTAAGAAGGAGCAAGCAACACTTGAGAGATTAAAATGCAATAAAAAATATATTAAAATGGGTGCAATGGCTGTGGCTGCTGTGTTGAAGTCAGTCTGTCGCGTCATCTTAACTGGGTCTGCGACTACAGGTAGGCCAAAAGTCGCCTTTTGAATAATGCTTAAAAAACGGCTTTATCTGTAGGGGTTAGAAATATTGGCGGCTGCATTTCCTTTGAAAGCCATTGGTACATACTATGTCTGGGGGAAGCATGCGTTGTTCAGGCAATCAAGCCATGAATCTGTGTCACTCACACACACACGCACTTCCAGGCAACCTATAATTTATAGACCTTTGTGGAACTGTGGCCAAAACACTTTGAGGGCTGTAACTATGACAACTGTAATGAATATAACGGCTGCGATATGCACAGGTGTTTTGGCTTAGACAGCGACGTCGACGCCAACGCCAACGTCGTTTAAGCAAACATTTGTCTAAAAATAACACTGCTAACGACGACGACGACGGCGACGACGACGACCACGTCCATAGGGCAGAAGCTGTACGTCTGTTTGTCGTCTTGTCGTATGCCTAACTGTCGGTATTTGTACAGCCTGATTTTGTATCGTAGCTGCAATGTCAGTCAGAGTTGCTTTGAATTTCGCTTTGCTGTTTGTCAATCTAAAATTAGCAAAGATAACAAAATAATATGGTTATAAATAGTTGTGTCAACATGCAAAAAGTCTAATGCTCATCACATGTGAGAGAGCGTGTGCGCAACTGCTTTTGGGTAATAATACTGTACTTCATCTTTAATCTTTGGATGAGGATGAAAACTGGGGGGGGGGGAGCAAAAAGCGGTTTGCATAATGTTTGTCATAGATTTGGGGGCATACCCTCTACAGTTCCCTCGGTAGTTGCTTATGCCCAGCCAGAGCTGTTGAACTTGAACTCCCTTACATTTCGACTGCAGTGAGCCCATTAAACAATATGCAGCAAGTAAGCTTCGCTTAAACGTTTTTTAATACCCCTGGAGGTCAGTGGAATACCGGGCAGTATAAAAACTGGTTTTACTTTTATAAGATACGCATAAGTACTGAACGACTGTGATGTGCATTTTCGGGTCTTTATTTAATATAGTTTATTTGAAGCTGGTCTGTCAGCAGCAGAAATATGACACAGTTGCTTACGTTTTCGGAAATGAACAGAGCTCGGCTGATAAGCAGCTTCAAAAGGAAGGATGTTTATAAGACTTCAGAGGCATGATGTGCCGAAAAATGCATTAAACAAATAAATTAACAAAATCAAATTTCAAGGGAACCCGCTAATAGGGGTAATGAATGGATTGGCGCCAAGTTAGGGCTAATTGTCTGCTATTGATCAAACAATTGGTTAACGTTTAGTAATTCCCTATAATTTGCTTTTTTACTTACAGATTCGCCCAACTCAAACGACCGCGATGCGGGCTTTTGCTCTGCGAGCTCAGAAAGCGAAGGCGGCGATGACTTGGTGCTTGAAGATGCGTGTCCAGTTATTGAAGCTGGCGAGGACTATTCTGCAGTCGAAGCAAAGCCAATTGCGCTGGTGCGCAACAAGCGCAAGAGCACGGAACCCTCGAAAGTCGTGGAGTCAATGTCGCCAGGTTCGATATTGTCAAGCACAGCCAGTCTGTGCAACGCGGCCACGGGTCCGCTCAAAAAGCGCATTCGTTATACCTCTTCCGCCGATTCGGCAGTGGTCTTGACACCACCGGCGCTGGCCTCGCCTTCTCCCAACAGTAGTTTGCCACCTGCAGCCGCACATATGTGGGATTCCAGTCAGGAACTGCCAAATGAAATCAATCCAGCACATATATTTGTGCGGCACCCGGGCGTAACTACGCTGCACCGTGCTTATGCAGAAGAGCCAGAACAACAGGAGCCCCTCGCATTGGTACTCAAGAAACCAAATGTTAACACTATCAAGACAGAGTCAAAGGAGCCGCAGCAGCATCTAGCCAAGAAAACCTCGCCAAATAAGAAACTGTCAAGCATCTCGAGCGATGTGCCGGAACTGCCGGAACTTCAAGACGATTTCGAGAGTAAGGAAAGTTCTCATAACGCTAACGCAAGACCGCAGCAGCGCAACTACAAGAATATGACGCGAGAGCGGCGTATAGAAGCAAATGCGCGTGAGCGTACACGTGTGCACACCATCTCTGCCGCGTATGAAACACTACGTAAAGCGGTTCCTGCCTACGCCAGCTCGCAAAAGCTTTCGAAGCTCTCGGTTCTGCGTGTGGCTTGTTCCTACATACTGACACTGAGTCGTATGGCCGGCGAGGACTACAGTGCCGATCAGTCGGAGCCATCGCTGGCAGAGTGCATCGAAGCCGTCACCTCAACCATCCAGACCGAGGGCAAAGTTAAGCGCAAGAAGGACGAGTAGTCTTTAGGGACAAATTGTTCGCTAACTAATCTTCTAAGACTTTTAATGTGACTGATTACTGTTATTGTTGGTATGGCTTTTTTTTTCAAAGTTCCTGGGCACAAAGCCATGCCTACAGTCAGTTCAAGGCACGCTCGCAGACTCAGGGCGTACGTCGTAGTTCGGATAATTTTGACAAAACAGCTTTAAGAGTTTTCAAAGCTTTTTTGATCGGTTTTAAATTCAAAGTGTTATTTAGAGGGGAAATCAACAATGCGCATTGAAATATATAATATGAAAACATTACGCAAGTAATTGTATAATATATTGATACTTATATTTTTAGACTCTAAAACAAGTTATGTGATCTTACTTTAAACTCAATATTTTAAGTAGTAAAACACTTAGTTTTGGCCGCAGTACAAAATTTTAAAAGAAAAACAAATAATATGCAATTAAAAAAGACAATAATTCTAAAGTTACTTAAACATAAGAAAACACTAAAACTGACAATAATTATAAACACGTTTAAAAAAAAAAACAAAATACGTTCAAGTTTAAGCAAATTGTACAAACTATATATGAATGCTAATATTTGCATTCATTCAAATCTACAGTTCTCTCAAACGACAAGAAAAGTCTAAATATTCAATGTAATTTATGTCAATGTAAAAAAAACTATTAGTCGTCTATGCCTAAAAATAATCTCATTGTTTATAGCTTAGTAAGTGTAAGTGCCATAAACGCTGCAGAAAATACAAAACTTAATATATATACTATATAAAAAATTCGATTCGAATATTTCTTTGCTTATGACTAACTGGGGGGTGCGTTCTATGGAACTCTGGACAGTTGCAAGACGCATCGACTAGGTGCTCGCGCACCAGCCATCAATTGCCACCAGCTAGCCCACTTATTTTATGTCCAACAATTGAACAATCTTATCAGGCGGCCGCGCACCGTTCGAACCATGCCAAAATTCAACAGGTGCTTACTCAATGACGGCGCACTGGTTCGCGTGTACCCACGGCCAGCTAGCTGTGATAAACGGCATTTGGCACGCCACAGCTGCTACCTGTCCACCACTTATCAGTCAGAGAAATAGTATATTTGTCATCTAATCTGGCCGGGCTATAAAAGCTCCGATATCGCACCGCTGCGTGTAGTAGTTAGCAAAGTGCAAGTGCACCCATGACGCATACGAATGCCGGGGTTCCAGTTTGGTTATGCAAATAAGTATCCAGCGCAGGTAACCGAATGCATCTAGTTGACCCACTGCAATAGCCAGCTCGAATTACATCAGCCTGTGGTCAATGGAGAACTGGTTAATTAGATCAGCCCGTCTAGTACCATGCTAACTGGGTGTTGCCAGTAATTAAAAGTTCCCTTCGATATTAGCAGCTGTTATGAAACATTGTTTACCAAAGTGTACAACTGTCAGACTTGGTTGTAGCTTCACTTGCCAAGTAGTTAAGACTTCCGCTTCCATGCGTTATAACCCATTACCGGCTAATTTTCGCTAATTGCACATGTGTTTACATCAAAACACTGCCAGTGGCAGTGGCTACCCTCTAATTGGCGACTCTTGATTTCATTTGACTTAAGTTTAGTTTGATTAGTATTGTCAGTTTGTCAGTATTTTGCATAACTAACTGATTTAACTGATGCAATTGCGGCAATCGATTGCGGTTTGCACTGCTGGCGCTCTGCGTTTTAAACGGTTTCATTTTCTATCATATATAATTCAGCTCATAAATTTTCTGAATGAAGGTGCCTGCCGTGTCGCCGTGTTGCCGTGTTTTGCCGAGTTGTTGTTGGCGGCTTTCCGTAAATGCAAAATGCAAATTTATGACTTTTTAATAAAAGCAATTCACATTTTTCCATCAATTATCTAGTGTATAGTGCAAATGCATACTTATTAATATGCATATACGATATATAAATAAATAAATGTAGGCAATTTGCAAAATTTACTCCAACATACGTATTAACAATTTTTGCAAAATTTGCAAACTGCAAAAGTGCATTGAACTAGTAAGTCTGTCACAGCCAGATGGCGGAGACACTTGTAATGATGGAATAGGCATGCAGACTTGGGGAACAAAGTTTATGGGACTCTTGTTTTCAAACGACATATTCCGCAGAGACACACACAATCGGAATCACAATCTTGCGGGAGTCTTATCGGTACCCAGAAAAATGCTGTGTTTAATGACAGCTTCGTGTCCTGACGATCGACATGTCTGGACGACAGTGGGCGCACGCATAAAATCATTTTCAAAAACGAAATAATTGATGCAATCATCAAAAGATCATCAAAAATTAATGAAATAAATTTTGCGAACGCATTTAAAATGCAACAGAGCTAATTTATATTCTGGCAACGCAACAAATGGCAAAAACGCACGACCAGAAAGAACGCACGAAATGAAATGAAAAGCAAACCCAAGAATCACCGCAACCAATTCGAATCGACCGACCGACCGACAGACCGACCGACCGACCGAACTGGCTGCCGCTGCCCGCTGAAATTAATAAGATTTATTTTCACATTAAAAAGTTTTGCGAGCAGGCGCAGCAGACGCAGACGCATCCAACGCGTCATCAGGCTGCTCGGTCGTCGGTCGGCGGTCGGTCGGTCGGTCGGTCGGTCGGTCGGTCGGTCGGTCGGTCGGTCAGGCGGACCGACAATCGTGGCATTGTTAAAACGCGAGGGCGCTGCTGGTAACCCACGAACTTCATAAGTTTCGCAGAGGCAGCGCACAAAAATGTTAACCAAGTACTAACTAAGCAGAAAGCGTGCTGAGACGGCGGCCGCCTTTTGAGGCATGTGGTCTCTGCTCAGAAAGAGTTAACAGTTGTGTAAATACCTAACAGAATCAATAGAAGAACTAGTGTGACAAAGTCACTGGGCTGGGTCACATGTCGCGGAAAACGTCCAAATTGTCTAAACAGCGAATATGCGCCAGCAAGCCGTTGTGCTCTTTTAATATTTACACAAGTCAAGTATTTGGTAGTGTCGCACCTGTCACAACTGTGGCATTTCGGGTCAGGCTGACAGACTCATTTCATACTCACACGAGTATGCACAATATGTGTGGGTGCTAGTAACTCCAGTTATCAGCTAGCTATCACATGTTGGAAGACAACAAGCGTGATCTTTTGATTAAATGTGCGCTAAAAATTAACACAGCTGCCGCTTTGATAATTAGCCAAAAAAGAAAACAAAAATCAAATTTAGTATTGGTTTAAATGACAAGGCTAAAAATAGCAATCGACTATTGTTTGTTATTTATATACCCTGTAATCATGGGCCGAAGAGGCGTGACAACCAATAAGTTCCATTTGTTCAGTCATTCTGGTCATATCGTTCTGTCTGTATGCGCAACATGATCTCGGAGACCATAGGAGTCAAAGTAAGTTTGTCGAAACGTGTTGATATGTTGCCTGCATCCCCACTCATCCGGCCAAAAGCTAATGTAAATCATGAACATAGGATGCAAACTGTACCAATTTTAGATACCTCATCCTATAAACGTTGCGAAATTCCATTTTGAATAGAAATAGCAACCAAACGCAATCAATTTGTCCTATTTAACTAATCTTTCAATGTATCGATTTACTTTTTTTTGGCAAAAAAGGTTTACAGAGTATCTCTCTGTCGGTCACCGCACCGATTGTCTGTACTATGTACATAGATGTATGTCTGTATGCACGGAGGCATGCTTAGCCAATACGACGAGTTACTAATTGATTTGTTATTTGAAATCCAACCACAACGCAACAGCATTTAACATCGCCGCCATGTGCCAATTTATACCAAATATTGAAGGATAAAGCCTTTTAATTACATGCAATCAATCGTTCTGGAAAGTAGTCAAATGATATAAACTGCGGCATCCAGCTTTATAATGCCAAATAAGCAGAGTGCTAATGATATTCTTGAGCTGAACAAACGCTATTAATGTTCTCACACTTAAAAGTGTCATAAGCGCACAAAATTTTAAATTGACGTTACGTGTCCAAAATTATTAAATATTTATGCTGAATTTATAAGCAACTTTGGGCCGCATTTAAAAAAATACCTGCGCTCAGCACAGAAAGCCAGACTAACTAAGTCAACATAAGGTTGTAATAACCGCAATGACTGGTCCAATCGCCACTGGTCCTGGCGGCTTACAGCGAGAGAGAAATCATATTTTGACATTGAAGACTTATTTATGTGTTATGATATAGAGAGTTGAAGTGGCAGCACCATGAGAACTCTTTCCTGACGCCTCTTCCTACAGCTGGGAATTCCGCTGATGTCGTTCGGACCATAACAACTGCAGTTTGAGCTTGCAGCTCACGTGCACTTTGAATAAATAACAATATTTAATATTTATTAACTGATTTGTACGGAGGTGCAAGGACTATGCGATATTTAGGCGAACGATTGTCTTAATTATGAGCTATTGAAAAGACTCGCTTTTAGAAAGAGAGTTTGAAGAGTAATAAATTATTCAGTTGTGAGAGATCACAAGCAAGCGAGCGTTCCAGGACTCATGCTGAGAGCGAAGATCCATGACTTCTGCTCAGACGGTTCCAAATCTAAAGTTGAGACTGCTGCTGGTTGGTATCTTTAAGCTACTAATGCGCGATAGGTCGTATGCCATCGATGGCGGTCCACACAAGCAAAATCTCTAAGGAACGCGCGCATCATAGGAAGAAAGTAGCTGGCATACTTGTAAACTCTACAGGGCTTAAAAGTTCAGTTTCCGAAAACGAGACGTGCCAAACATAATGAGTTCTACAAATGTATTACAAACGAGCTACAGAGTCCGTAGACCAACTGCTTCAGGATAGTAAAACAGTTTCTCTATTGCTATATGCTGTTTGCCATAGTTCGTCTATATTAAAAGATCACTTGAAAATTGTCAACCTGGCACATGTAATGCATATTAAAAGTGAAATTTACGCAAGCATCTGGCATAACTCAGGGAAACAACAACAAAAACCGTACAAAAACAAATGTGAATTATTTTCATGCTTACGTTAAATTAAGCGCCTAGTCAGAACCGCATAGACTGGGCATTTCTTGGCAAGTCGGAGGCAGGCATAGAGTCTCGGGCGGGCACTCCGGCGGTGAGCAGCAGGTCGTGGGCCTCTGCGCCTCTTGGCGCCCAGCTTGCAACGCACAATGCGCTGCTAAATTTCTTTAAATAACAACAGACGGCCAGCCTGGCGGTAAAAGTGTCGCTGTCAGGCAATTGTCGACCAGGCGCAAGAAATCAAATAAACCAAAGGCATAAAGCGACGACGTTGCCGACGAGGCTGCCAGAGATTCAGCTGCATGCCAAATGTTTTACTTGCAATTGTCGCACAAAGTGCACCAAATGGGGCCCGGCGGCGTCTATTTTTCGGCGCATATTTGGCTGCCTCAACGACGGCCAATGCTGACAGCGTGGCTTTGACTAGAGCGAGAGCGATGCTGCCCGGTCTGGTTGTTGTCTTACTGCTACACTTGACACTCCGTCAGTTAGCCCGGCAGTCCAGCAGTCCGGCAGTCCAGTAGTCTCGCAGTGCATCAGTACGTCCGTTATAGCGCTGTTTTACATATTTGGCAAACATTTTTAATGTACAGCTGTCGTTTGACTAACTATGGCAAAGTGGCCGGAGGCCAAGTGGGTCCGCCTGTTGTCTAGACAAGCGAATCGGGCAGCCACAGGCTGCAGATGTAGTAAAAAACGTAAAGTAACACATGCTTGAAGTATTGTAGCAGTTGTTTCCATTATTTCCACTGTGCAGTGCAAGTGCAAACAGACAGAAATATCAATCAATCATATTAAGTATACGCCCCATAAAGCACACTGTGCGCTAGCCGCAATTCAATTATCCAAATATTTTGCAGCATAGTGTTGTTTTTTGTGATTTTGAATTAGAAATAGGTTTAATATTATTGTACTTTTACAACACTGGCGCCAGGTTTAATTTGTTGCTGCCAGTTGTGCATGTCAATTGTTCGCAGGCTAATTATAATTGACAACTGTTTATTTGAACAAAGCGAAATCAAGTACCACTACATATATGTAGATGAGTGTGTATTCAAATGTTCAAACCCATTAGCAACTACAACAACAACACCCACAGGAATGCGACCCAGTGTCGTTGAGCCTTATAGCTGCCCCAAAAGCATTACCACAAGGTACTACTTCGTAAGCTGTTCAGTCTCCAATTAGCACGTAATTGTCTATAATTTACAAGCGCCGCCACTTTGTTTTTGTTATTTCAAGTGCGTAATTGATGCAGCAGACGGGAATTTCAATTGACACTAAGGTGGCTCATGCGCATGCGCCCAGACCAGGTCCGACCAGGCCAGACACATGAGCAACTGCTGTCGCCAGTTGTTGCCGGCTCTGGCTGTCAACTTGAGCTTGCTTATATGCGTAAATGTCACTTGGCGCCAATATTTTGCATTGAAATGGCATTTAATAACACTTTGATATAGTAGCCAAACGGACAGGGGAACGCCGTAACTCAGGCGACGAACCTCAAGCTGTTCAACTGCCAAGCTAACATTTAAAAACACCGTTAGCGGTTTCAGGCTTAACAATTTGACTAATGAAATGTTGCACGCCCCTCAAAGCAAAGATGAGAACTGCTCATATGACGGAACGGATCTTTGCCTGAATGTTTGTGGGGGCGTTCGCCTTTACCTTTACCCTAACCGATCCCTAAGCAGACACAGTCAGCTCCAATTATTGGTCAGGGGCAAAAAATCAAATCTACGCATTCTTGTTTTTGTTTCTGTCCATTTTTTTTTTTCGTTGTTTTGAAACCGTTTACGCCCTTGCCTTTGCGGTTTATTATTCCCGGACACAAGTCCAGGCTGCGTGAGAGAATTTCGGGGCAGCATATCAAAGCTTAGCTAACTTGTCTACATAAAGTTCAGACTGATTCGAGTTGATTTGCCGTAGTCACGCAATACAGCAAATTTTTTTTCCTGGTACTTTTTTTTTAATGAAATTTTGTCAGTCAATATTTTAGTATTTGAACTATTTAAAAGCAATCAACTTAAAATCGTGAGAAGTGTCTGATGGTGGGTGTAAATTCCATTGGTATTTGAATTAATTTCTGTGCATATTCCCAGACCTACACAACCTAAACTTTCAATCTATGGAGAGATCACAATTCGCCAGCCGGGAGCAGCTGTTATCGCTGCTTAGAAATTGGTCGTGCATAAATTACTAGCCAATAACAACATTGGCGTAATAATTTGTATTTAATGACGACATAGTACAAATGTGATGCAATTTGATCGACAGATTGCATAGTGTTTCGGTTACGCAGCAGCCATTTGGCACACTTTGGGTAGTTCTACTGCGCAGTGAGTACATCTGTTTTGGTCCAGTTGTGCATTGCATTAATTACGGCTCAGTCAAGTGACCTTATTATAAAAGCAAAGCTTTTTCCGTCGCTTTCATACAATTATATATGTAACGCGGGACCACCGGGCTACAATCAGTAATGGAACATCCTTTGCTTTGGCTTGACCTAAACGAACAGCAACTGGTTATGGCCTGGAGTTTACGTACGTCATCAGTCAGAGGCTAGGCGTGGCGAGGAGGGATGTCGTCGGTAAGCAAACAAACTAACAAGTCTAAGTAAGTGTGTCGTCTAGGCATTGACATTGGCTTTGGCGCCACACAAGCAACAACAACCGTAGCAGCAAATGGCAAGAACTTTACGTATCGCCAGCTACGGTCATCAATTTTGCTTAACAGCCAACGCCCAACGGCAACAACCAACGACGACAACGCCAACGCCAGGCACCACAGACCATGTTGCTAATTGTACAAGTGCACCAGCTGCCACACACATGCACAGAGAGAAATACACTCACAAACATGCTCAGCCCTTTACATACATTTATGCACAATCGCAGTGCAGTCAATCGAAGCGCGGATTAAAAGTCCTCCCACATGCGCACTCTGCAATCTGCCCGCCAAGAACGACTGGAGGACTGGAGGACTGAACGTCTCGCCTAGCCAAGATGCTTATCGGCGCAACATAATTTACACGTTTTCGCTGCTGCCAGCTGTGGCCACTGCCCGAACCAGAAGTCCAGTCGTAATCCACAGGCCACAGGGAAAGACACACACACACCGTCAATTGGCGCCGGGCGTCAGGGGGTACAGGCAATGTGTCGAGCAGAGCCATCCTCCCGCACCATCGTCAGTGCCACACACTTAGCCAAGAATACACAAATTATATATAAGCAGCGGTTTTGGCCAATATGAATACGGGTTAGGGCCTTAGTTTTACTTATTCACTCATTCCTGCACAGATTTATGGTTGTCAGTATTGTCTTATATAGCGAATTCTTAATATTCAAACCCCTGTGGACCTTTTGGCAAATAAAGAAAATTTCAATCTTTCGAAAACGATTCAGATTTAGCAAAAATTAGTGCAACTTATCAGCCAGCACCTAGACAGGCACTAAACAAGTAGACGAATATGGAAATGGTATGCAGGCAAGGATATACCTCGCCTAGCCAAGATGCTTATCGGCGCAACATAATTTACACGTTTTCGCTGCTGCCAGCTGTGGCCACTGCCCGAACCAGAAGTCCAGTCGTAATCCACAGGCCACAGGGAAAGACACACACACACCGTCAATTGGCGCCGGGCGTCAGGGGGTACAGGCAATGTGTCGAGCAGAGCCATCCTCCCGCACCATCGTCAGTGCCACACACTTAGCCAAGAATACACAAATTATATATAAGCAGCGGTTTTGGCCAATATGAATACGGGTTAGGGCCTTAGTTTTACTTATTCACTCATTCCTGCACAGATTTATGGTTGTCAGTATTGTCTTATATAGCGAATTCTTAATATTCAAACCCCTGTGGACCTTTTGGCAAATAAAGAAAATTTCAATCTTTCGAAAACGATTCAGATTTAGCAAAAATTAGTGCAACTTATCAGCCAGCACCTAGACAGGCACTAAACAAGTAGACGAATATGGAAATGGTATGCAGGCAAGGATATACCCATGCTTATTAGCGGAACCAGCATTGCCTTATGCAGCCTTGACTGTGGAGCAGCGCCACTCCCAGTACAGGCAAACCAGCAGCATGGCAGGGAATGCGTGAGCACACGCATCGCATAACTAGAAGGATCGTGCGGACAAACAAGTGTTAAAAATTCGCATTAAGTGCGCAGGAACCAAGCGAACGGGAACGGGAACGGGAAAGGGAACAACAACAATGAAAGTCGAGGCCGCCTTGAAATCGCTTGGATTTTTGCGCCACATTGCACACCCAAAATTAAAAGACGAGGAGCAGTGCGCCGACAAGGGCCGAGTAAACGCTGGCGACGACAACACCGAAAAAGGATGTGAACGATGTGTCCCACTACCATATAAAAATATGCAATCAGACGAAAATAAGATTGATCTTGAGCGATATTCCGAGAAACTGAGAAACTAAGACACTGAGACATGCTCGCGCCCGATGGTGAGCCTCCTCTTCAGTCGGTCGGTCGGTCGGTCGGTCGGTCGGTTGGTTGCTTTGTTCGTGCATAAATTTAAGCCGTTGCAGGATCAGGCAGTCAGTAGCCAAGTGCAGCATGGCGGCAGTGGCAGCAGCACGTTTTCTGGATTTATTGCTTACAGCAAATGGCGAGCAGCAAGCAACAGGCCACAGCAGCCTCACACAGGACCGACTGCTCTGCGGAAAGAATATAACTCAGATTTAGTATGCTTGAAGCATTGAATCGGAGCACCAGAACTAAGAGACTTGAATCACAGTGGCTGGCCCTCCGTTGCCGTGGCCGCACGTTACTACCGCTCTTTGATGGCTTATCGTTCGATCCAGCCTCAGCGCTCCAAAAAGGCCGCGTGTGTTGCAAGCTGGAGCCCAAAGGCGATACAGCGGATCGGACGCTAAGTGCCACTCGATTGTCTTTTAGGAGAACTGCCAAATTTGGCAACCGGCCGATCACAGGCCGGCAGCCAGTTGGCAGACAGACTTTGTATAGTACATACTACCTCACAGCGCCGCTCCTAACAATGCGCACAGCTATCTCTCATCAGCATAGAGAGAACGGGCTTAAAATCAAGTCACCGCCACCGACATGCTAACCATATGTTCGCCCCAGTTGGCCGTGTTACTGGGCTTTGGACATACAGACACTGGCCCACGTTGATGGCGTGCGTGAGGAGTTCTCTTAATCGCCATACCACAATGCATAAGAAGCGGTTTATATGTAGTAGTACCTTTGTATGGCATCTGAGTAGAATGTCTCGTTGCGGAGTTGTTGGGCGCAGAAACTTTTGTCCTGACGCCTTATTGATAAACAATGATAAGAATTGTTGGTAAAGGGCGGCTTGACATTTGAATTATAAATCACAGGGCAATAGAAGCACTTAGAGTAGGATGTGCAAATTGGTAAGGCTGACTACCAATTTGCACATCCGCGCAATGCCGTTTAAAATTCTCTACTTCTCGTGGCTATTTATGTAGCATTTTTATTGTTCATTGACTGCCTTCCGTCTTTCGTCACTCAGAATACGATCCGGGCGTCCTTGCACCATTCCAATTCCAATTCACGCGTCCAAGAAACGAGTAATTGATTTTGACAATGCCAAAAGGCGCAGTTACTGCTGAACTGCTGCCGATGCTTTGACAGCCGGCCGGTCTTGGTCGTTCTCAATCCACGGGATTAGCCCAGCAGATACAACTGCAATAGCCATAGCAGCAATAGCTGATTGATTTAGTGTGTGAGTGTGTTTTTTTTCTTCTTTTCAACGATGCATTTCGATGCCTCAAAAGCAGCGGCTGCCGCCCTTGCTCCCCTGAAGTGCATACTCAAGTACGGATACGCACCTACGACTGGGACAATTTTCGTTAACTTGTTTTTTGGACGCTTGATAATTCGGTCGCCAAGCGGCGTTCAATGCGGACCAAACGCGACAATGCGACCTATACGAAACAAGTTGCATTCCGTTGACCATTTCAAACAATTACCAATGGCAGCTGCTGCCGCAACGACTGCGGCAGCCAGCGAAACCTCAATTGCGGTTTAATTTAGAATGTGGCCTTCCCTGCCGCCTCACTTTGGAGGCATTGATTGTGCCGTGTTCTGCACGGCACACAGCTGGAATATTGATAAGCCATTCAGCGCTTCAAGAGACTATGGTGGTAACAGCAAAGGCTCACTTTTGCGCCTAACCGGCTAATCGGCTGCTGCTGCTGCCCCTGCGGCTGAGGCGGAGGCTGATGATGACAACAACGACATCGATGGCGACGACGAGTGCAACATGTTGTCAATTGGTGCGAATGCATTTGTTACCATTTTGGTGGGGGGCTCTTGTCATTGTCTCTCACCAGCCGTCACAAGACTCCTCGAATTTAAAGCACTGTTGCAGTTTGATTTTGCTCCTTTTTTATGCGAAATGATTCGTTTGGGCTGCGATTTTTTTTTTGTACGCATTTATTTTTGTATGCCTTTCCATTTGCTCCGCGACGTGGCAATTTTAAGTGGTTTCTCTAAAATGTGGTGTAAATTGGCTTGTAGTTTAGGATCGGTATTTTTGCATCAGTCGGCTGATTAACGAGCATTTAATTATCGACACTAACAAGGCGTGCGCAGTTGATGGTAGCTTATGAGTTTTCCATTTCCAACATTTTTTTATATTTTTTTTTTTTTGAATAATTTGTAACTATTGTCATGACAATATGACAATTAAATTAAGCAGAATTTGTTTCCTTATGTGCCTTCTTGGACTTACGTTATATTTTGATAAAAATTCAATAATGGGAGCATGTAAGAAGAACCAATGTCTACCTTTGAAAGTAGCGCAACAACTGAACTCCATCAATCTACAATGATAACAACATAATTAAAAGTGACAAATTGCCATATTGACCGAGTTATGCGCAAAATGCGTAGTGGATCAAGCTGACGATTCGCTTGTAAAGAATGCGGTTCGTAAAAAAAATATGAATTTCATAATTAATAACAACTTAAAGGAACAATAGCAGTCGACCCCACACCCCCACTCCCATACCCTCCGTCGCAATCACAACAATTATCACACGCACAACCCGGCGACAGCCGATCCACAATCGATCCGCAGTAGCAAAGCTTTGCCAGAGCCGCATCAGAGCACTGAGCTCACAGAGAGCTTGGTGCTTTTGGCATTTCATTTTTTCGGTACGACGACACTTTAATTGCAGTGGCAGCCACGACCAGGCAGGCGCACACAGCTTTGCCAGGCGGCAGCTGCAGGCGAACTGCGGGCGGGCAATGGGTCCACTTTTTGAGGGGCTGCCATGTGCGCATAATTAATTTTGAGTTTGATTAATTACCGCAAATGGCTGCACCCAGCCCGACAGCCAGCCAAAAGCAGGCGGCAGTCAATCGGGCATCTTGGTGCGATCGATTGTTGGCAGATCTGCTGTCTACTGTCGAGACATATCTCCACGTAGTATGTAGTTTGCTGCTCGACTCTAGATTTTTACGCATTTTTATACCCTGCATCCAACAGCCCGATTGTAAACCCACAAAGTTGTTCGATTCCTTGACACAAACTTCCAAAAATCATATTTCTTTTACATAATAATTCTTTTTTTACAAAGAAAGTGTATATCGTGTTCGAACACCTATATTTCTGCATGCTCAAAATTTTCCAATTTTTGTTTCGCATCAGCAAAAACGTTTCATAATTTTTCACTAAAGTTAATAATATGTTGCAAACTGTCATACCGAAATTGACATTTTAGCCGCTCGTCCGCCAAACTTGATGAAGTTATGCGCCAAGACTTGGCAGAGGCGTTTACG
Organism: Chymomyza caudatula; assembly: GCA_035041775.1. Classification (NCBI taxonomy): domain Eukaryota; kingdom Metazoa; phylum Arthropoda; class Insecta; order Diptera; family Drosophilidae; genus Chymomyza; species Chymomyza caudatula. Next base: position 703,911 of record JAWNKW010000048.1, read on the forward strand.
CTGGCGCTTGCCCATGGGCACAGCTGCTGCTGCTACCGTCTGCCTCTCTGATGATATGTCCACAATATTATTTTTGATAAATTTTCAATTGAGTTGCCTTTGCTATTCACAAGATTTTGTGAAGCCTTGCAACATTTTTGCATTAAATGCCCCAGCGGTAAAGCTGCTTTGTAGTGCTACTTCCGGCGGAAGTGTTGCTCATTAAGAGGCAGTCGACACGGACGACAAATGTGCGATATGTTACAAGCCAAATCTTCTGTTGCGAATGAAATTAGACATAAGTGTCGCAAGATTTTGCAAATATTTAAAAATGTGTTCACTCTAGTTGCAGAATGCTAGACCTCATTGTATCATCATCATGCTGGTGCTAGTGCCCAATGATCCACTTCATTAACAAAACAGGCGGAATATGCACATCACGTACGAACTTGAACCATAAATAATATTTAATTTTTTTTTCTGGGTAGCCTCAGCCTGTCCCAGTATAGGTCGCATTGTCCAGCTCTAGCTCCAGCACAGCGCCAGCTCGAGACTGAGCCCGAACTCCAGTGGCTACAACGGCGGCTACTTATTTTAGCTTTACCAGCCTTGGGAACTCTTGCCGGCCACTTGACGTTTGGGCTGCTCGTTTTGTTGCCGCTTTTTGTTGGCCAAGCCAAAACAATGTCAACTGTCTTGCTAAACACATGTAGACATAAATGTCATATGAGCGCAGCATGTCACAGACGACCTGGACCCGGGCGCACTGCAGGGAAACAGTAGGCTCTGCCACCACTCGACTTTAATCGATTATCATTTTTAATAATCGATTTCAGTGGCCCTTAAGGAAGAAGGCCGTGCATTGCCTTTCCTTGATGGCTGCACTCTTGCTGCTTATGGTTATAGCCAATGGCCAATGGCCAATGTCCAATGACCAACGGTCGATGGCCAGGAGCAACCAAGTTGACAGCATGTTGACATTTATGAGCTGGAGCTAGAGTGCTGCTGCCTAGTTGTACCAATAGCGAGCAGTCGCTATTTTAATTGCAGAAAACTATGTTTGGTAGAAATAAAATCATAAATCTGCGCGCACCGTGCGGCAGCGTTTGTCCGTTCGTGTATGGTCAATAAAGACAAAGATTCTTATAAATTTGTACAACATGCCTTTCGACAGGTTGCGCTTCAGTGCTGGAGAATATGTATGTATTTATGCAATCAGTAAACTTGGCTAAGATGTGGATATGGAGTTGCTATTGATTTTGACGGAATGTTTCCAATGCACGTCCAATGATAGAACGAGCTGCGAAATATATAAAGGTCAAAGAGGTATGTACAAAGCTAGAAAGTGCGTCTAGAGCACTTACCTCTCCCGCCTTCTATAACTGTGGTGCTCTCAATTACTACTTCCCACAGTTTTATGTCGCCGCGTATATTTACCATATCAACTTCAGAGGGATGCATTCGATGTTTAAAGTTCAACAGAGGCTTTTGGTTGACGTAGACCTCGTAGAATTGCTGGCGGCAAATGATTAGAATATCGAACGCCTTACCCGGTCTAAAGCCGGTATGCAGACTGGATATTTCGCGCTTTACCCATTGGCCCTTAATGTAGGCACTTCGAATAATAATCGCCTGGCCAATTTTTGATCGTTTCTTCCGTGTAAAGCTTGGGCTAAAGTAAAATGACACAGTGGGCTGTGGCCAAATGTCCTGACCTTGCTGCAGGGCTATGCTAAAAGAGTGTGGCAGCAGGCGCACACGACCCTCAATGCGCAGGGCGCGACCATCGATCAGCTTCTTACCCTTCGGAAAGCGACCGTAGAAAGGAAGAGCGAGATATGATTGCAAACGATTCTTCATCTTTAATAACATAGAAGGCAGATCATTGCGTATCCACCCCGTTGGAGAGAAATGTGAAATTGAGGCTTCACGTTTGTACACAAATGGAATTGGCTTGGCTAACGAATTCTCTAGACGATTCGGATACTCTGTTATATAATAATGGTCCATCGTAACATCACGGACGTCGCCACAAATATCTACAGCCATCAACCATTTGTAAGGCATGCGATGAGAGTACATCGCAAAGTGATAGCCATTCATTGATATATAAAAACATATTTCTGTAATTAGTACTTGAATGGAGAACTTTTCACCACGTTTTAACTGAAAAGCCAAGTTAGACGCGGATTCACATCGACCCCACTTTCCTTTTAGCCGGGAATTTCGCGCGACGTATTTTTGCAGCATTCGTGGTTCAATTCTCAGCACCACGTCGGGTCCATGTTTTCCGGATCGTTTCGAGTGCATTTCAATGCAAAACTGCTCACAGCTGTCGTCTATAAAGCCTTCAAAAACGAAGCTAAGCCCATGGGTCGGTCGCTTAGTCAATTGCATGTACTTATGAGGACTGGCACGGCCTTCATAAAAAGTGTCCATTGGGTCCACGGATTGGGGTTGTAATAGGGATCGAACGCCATGGTAAATATCCATGGCTTCGCAGGAGCGTGTGACGGATAGACATGCTAAAAATAAAAATGAACAAAATCAAACTATTGACAGAGATAGCAACAAATATAATTTTACAAAAATAAAAAAATTACAAAACAAAATTAAACTGAGCCACAATATCGTTATTTGGTGCTGTTCTTAACTAAGCACAGACAGCAACCAAGCACCTAAATTCGCGCCATCTAGCGTACCTTCTTAACAACTATAAACCTTTACAGTACTTCAGGTATTGCTGGGTATATTACCTTGTTAATAAATCAAAGGCTTAGTGTCTAAGAAGTATTCAAAACTCATCAATCCTTTGTTTTAATTTCACTGCAATAGCAAATCCTTTATTTTCAAATTTATGATTTTATATACGAAAGGCCTTAGTTTAAACGAGTACACATGTAAATACAATTTCTCTCCTTTGGTTTTATAGTTTCCTAATTTTCAATTAAAGAACAACGATTAACAATATAAATAACAATTTTTGATAGTTTAAACAATTTTCCAAGCTTTGAGAGGGCCATTTTACAACTATGGCGAATCCATCATAATACATTTATTATGTTTCAACTTTAAAGTTTAACCTGACCTTTTCGCGATTGTATTAAATATTAAAATAAAAATATAAACGAGAGTTCGAAAGCATCACAATTAAACATATACCTAAGATAGCTCAGCTAAATATATTTCCTTTTTTTTTTGGAAAATTAGTTTACGCATTTTTTATTGTCGTTAAAGCCTACAGGCAACGAGTAGGAAATTAAGCTGCTGGTGACAAATGATCATTGTGGAACGCGACATTAAGTTAATATTCTTCCGTGTAAATAGGATTGTGATAAATGCGCACATTTTTACCCTTAATAACTGAGTTTTTCTCGAGCGTTACGTTCCACAGCTTTACGTCGCCCTGAATATAGACTGTGTCCACAAGTTCAGGTCTCACGTGGTACTTAAACTCGGTAATAAACTGTTTATTCACATACACTTCAAATGCATTGGAAGCGCATGCAATGACCAAGCTAAATGTGCGACCCGGCCGAAAGTTTGTGTCTAATTCGGAGCGCTCTTCCTCCGCCCAGTTGCCGTCATACCAAGCATTGCGACAAACGACTGCCTTGCCGATTTGTCCACTGCTTGTCTTCGAAAATCTCGGATTCAAATGGAATGCTATTACAGGATGTGGCCATATATCCTGACCCTGCTGCAGGTTTATATAAAACGAGTGTGGCAATAATCGCACGCGACCCTGAATCTTGAGACAACGTCCTTCTGTCAACGACTTAGGCGGCAAGGTACCATAGTACGGCAGAGTCAGAGCCTGATCGCTTTCGCTGATAGCTGGGCTCTTTGGTGGGCCATCTGCCGGCTTTGTTGAGACACTTATAAGGCACCACTCTTGGGGAATTTTGATGCTTTCTTCCATATCGCCATCAATCTCCTCAGTATCCGCATCCACGTTCAATCCTATTTCACGTGCCTGGGAGTTGGGTAAACGCTGCGGATATGTATGAACCATAGTACGCTGCATTTCCACTTCTTCCACGTCTCCTTTGACTTCTAGAATCCGCACAGCATCGTAGGGCAGTCGGTGATTATATTTCGCAAAGTGATGACCATTCACTGATATCATATAACACTCGTCCGTCACCAGTACTTGTATGGAAAATCTATCGCCTCGTTGAAGTAAAAATGGCAATGCTGAGGAGACTTCCTCACGGCCCCATACCTCATGCACTTTTGTGTTGCGCACAATGTAGTTCTGCGGCAAGCGTGGATTAATGTGCAAGGCCACATCTCGTGTGTCGTTGTTATATACAAAATTAATGGAGAATCTGCAAGTATTGTAATGTGCTGTGAAAGCGTTCTGACACTTGTTGTTCGAGACTCTTACCTCTCGCAGTTAACGGGCAGTTTTCCCGTAACGGTAAAGCTGGCGCCTTCACTTAATTGGCCAATTTGATCATTGTAATACTTGGGTAACGAATCGGCGTACTCATAGAAAGAGGCCTGTAAATATAAGTTGGTTAAAATTATGCGACGGAGATTTATAAAAAAAATAGCCCTACAAAGCTGCCACGTCTAATATCCTGGTAATCTGCCAGCTCAAAATCAAATTCCAGAAAGGACAACAACATAGACGAGCATTTAGCTATCATTTTTTTTTTCCAACTCTTTAACAAACAAGCGAAACAAACTACAGCAAGGTCTCAGCCTACTAATTTAAATCTAAACCCTAAACCGAAAAAGTATTTATGTATAAATTGTTTTCCCTTAGGAAACAAATATGCAGGCACAAACTTGCCTGATATGAATACAAACATATCGTACACTATATTTGGCAAGCCATTACTTGGTTTGCCTTAACAAAAGCTACACTCAAAACAATTAGTCAACCGAAAATGTCGTCATCGTGTTTGTCGATGTTTAAAATAAACCTTGAGGTTATATTTCTCACTTTTTATTTAAAAATCTTTTCTGACCACAACAATGAATCCTGGTTTGCGAACCGACGTGGCGTATACGTTATATGAAATAAAACATACATACATCTCATAACTTTGGAATACTTATTTTTATGATTTAATAATAGAATTTGCATGTTTAAATCGTCGTTTTCTCACCTCAATTAACTCTTCCCTTTTCGGGTTGCGACAACAACACATAAGTTTCCTACACAAAGCCTTGAAGCACATTTTTCAAAAGGTCTATTCTCCGTATTAGTTATGATTAAGGCAGTGCTTGAGATTCGGAATTACTGATTAAAATCATGTAAGTAACCACAAATGTAGCTGGAAGTGCTCCCTATATACCTATATCGAGTCTTGATTGCATTCGAGAACGCTTTTAAAAATAGTATTTGAAATTCAAGAGAGTTTAGAATATTTTTGTGTTCAGTCGTTATGTTTTGTTCGTCTTATCGTTTTAATTTTATATGCAATAAGACTTCCCTTGAACCTTTAAAAATCTGTTGTTCCCAAGAACGCGATTGCTGTTTTGAATGATTCATTAAAATACGTTTTTGTACAAGTTGTTTCTCAGTGCGCATTGTTTGACATAATTGGAATTTTTGCTCGCTGACGGACGGACGACACGGACGATTCTCTGTGCAATGAGCTGAATATTGAGTGCTTTGTTTATTATACGATTAACTTTGTGGCCACTTTTGAAATCTCAATGTCTTTGACGGCATCTATATTCCTTAATACTCAATCGGATCGGAGCATTATCTATTTATATTTTATGTATCCGATATTTTACGATTAATCACAGATTCATCTTATTTCTTTGTACATATAGCAAATGAGCAAAAATAACAGTTTCGTATCGCACTTTAGTCTATCAAGCCGCCAGCATGACTTTAATTTCGATTTTAGATGTAATTCTTATTAATGTCCCATTTCGAATGACGACATTCTTTTTGCATTCTTTGTTTGTGTTTCTTTGTATTTCTTATATATTTAGTTTTTGTTATTTTTCTTATTGATTTTCTATGCTACTGCTGCGGCCGCTGATTTTTGTATTACTAACTTGTCTCCCTATAAACTCTGCAGTACTGTGCACTTTCAAAAGCTCTCCGCGAGAGGGCGACTATGCGTATGAGAACAAGTGCGCAAACTAGAAAGTGGGCAGAATAGACCCAACGACAGTTTATTGCTTTGTTACGACATAATTTGTTGTTTAATTAGTTTTATATTTGACATAAACATTAATGCATTTAATTAACTCATAGCAGCAAAAACAATCAACCGCGTAGTAATAGAGAAGCGGCACTACTTTATTTGCCATGACTGTAAAAGCTCAACTGTCACAACACTGCGAAAGAGCGTAAATAATGAAAAGCGCGTTAAATGTCAAAAATCCAATTTGCTGAGAGCGCAGCAAATAAGTCTCTCTCGCCGTCTCTCTCTCTCTCTCTCTTTATCGCTCTCTGTTCCACACACATGCACATACAGTTAAAAACAACGCAAAATGGAATCAATAATTGAAATTTCAGAAAAACACATGAAATCACTTAAAACGCGCAAAATGATCCATTGGAACAAGTAAAGGACTTTAGCACTTGTATTCAAAACCTCCACTCCATTTTCCTATCGACCAACACTTGGAAACATATACGTACATTGAACTTTTTGCCGTCAACCACTTCAATGTCGTCCAAGTCGACTTCCAGCTGGTCATAATGCCTCCGTTCTGCATCCAAAAACTGAATCTGCCTATTACACTCAAAGTCCTCGTAGGCATCCGTCACATCGATACCAAGGTCCAAGCTGCGCTCCATTGAGTTGCCCAAATATTTAGCCGATTTTTCTTTATATTGACGCAACCAATGCTGTCTACAGTAGAACCGAAATGATTGCAAACGACGTTTGGTGTGATAATATCGCAAACTTTGAGTCAAGTTAAGACCGTTATGCCAAACCGCATCCAAAATATCGTAGAACTCGCGCACGGTGCTGCAGAACAGCAGAGTTAATGCAGTCATACTAACGAACGGATTGACGACCCAGTTGTTCAGATGCGATTTGCAAGCTCACGCGTTCTCTCTGTCGACACTCTTGATGCTCTCTTGACGAGTACTCGTGAAAAAACGTATCTTTGAATGTATGTTTGTAAGTGCATATGCTGCTTTTTGGCGAAAACAAATAGTATCTATGCGCACTGTGCTCACTTGGCCACCCGGTGTTTGGGCAACTGTTGGTTCATGTTAACGCATTCTATGTATCTGGTGCTACGCTTCTACGTATCTGCAAGATAGCGTATCTATGACTAAATGTTAAACTTGCGTCTATGTGTGTCTATATGTTGCGCGATGTCAGCAGACGACGAAGTGTAGGTGAACTATCTACATATGTAGGCCGTTTAGGTGGGTGGGTGGCTGCTTATTATGTACACACGTACATATGTATGTGGACTTGCTACAACTACAAGCAGCATATGCTTGTAAATGTAAAATCTTTCACCATTTTCGCCTATCAATTCGGGGTTCTGCAAGCCCCCCTAAATGAGAAATTATGGATTAAAAGCATAGCCCATCGCTTACCTCATCAGTGTTCACATGCAAGCAGTGCTCCTCATCGCTACTATACAAATCCTCATCCCGCTTTCGTTTACAACAACAGCGCATTCTGCAGTAACGTACGTACGATTTCGCTCGACTTTAAAAACTGCTGCAAAAATTTGATATAAAACCATTTGTAACACTACCGACAAAACACAAATTACTCACTTCTTATCACTTGATGAGATACAAAATGCAAATGCTCAGCCTAATGTTTATTTGCTTTTATTTTTTGATTGTAATACATTTATCGTCTATTCCTAAAATCGTTGCAAGGTCACAGCCAAAATATGACACTATTCCACATCACAGCCGACACGCACCTATCTATTCGCACAACCCACACTCGACGCGCGAAAAACACAACTAATTGTGCTTCTGGCGATTTTCGCGACTCCACGGCACGTTAAATGTGAGGCTATTCCGTAGGGTGACTTCATTATGGCACAGTGGCTGGGCTTGGTCCGAACATGTACTATGTGGTTTTGACAGAGGTCAGAGTAAAGTGTTTCATAGCTAAGCGAAATATCTGAGGCTCGCCATAGAAGAAATGCACTGCTCTCTCGTCACAGAGAAACGACAAAATAAACAATAGATATAACGCACTTACTCATTTTCACTACACAGCTAATTTTAGCCAAGACAATAGCGTTGTTTTATATACATACATATCGTATCTTCGTGAGCATAAACGCAATAGTACCTTATAACGAAATTCATAATTTCATATTTATTTTGTTCAAGTCAAAAAGTAACGATTTTCATAAGTTGGTTTGACTTTCAAGAACATAAGCATATATAAAAGTTGTTTGATGTATGTTCTTATAAAAATACATTTAGAAATGATTATTTAGGCGAAAATTGTTCAGCGATCCTTGCAAATTGTTTGTTGTTCATTACGCTTATTGCGTGTGTTAAGCTACTATTCTACTATAAAAAATATGGTTATATAATCCGAAATAGTACCGTACGGATACTTTCAACTTTAACAGTTAATGTAACATTAAATGTTATAAATATTATTTTGATATCTTAACAAATATATGAAATTATTTGATAAATATTGATAAGTAAATTAACATAAGGTTCACAAACTTCCAGTTTAAAAATAAAAAAAAGTGTTTTCGAATAATTCCATTTTCAAATGAAACTTACCATTGGAGTTCGTAAGTCGGTTACTTATATAACAAGAAAAGCCGAACTGTCTAACTTATAAAAAAGAATATTGATGGGTCTTCAAACAATTTTGCTTAAACTGGTCCGTAATGGAAACTCAAATAATAACTTTCAAAGCTTACGCTGTTTCATACGTCCTTATAAATATTAATTGTGTCTTTGTATTCTATGTCATCTTATCGAGAATAGGTTTTAAATGTTAGTACGGCTCAAAACAATTTAATGCACGCTATTAAAAATCTTTCCTTATTTCATATGTTATACATATGTACTGTATACTAATTTTAACTAAAGAGAAAATGTTAAATTAAGCATCCGTCATCCGTCTCCATTTAGCGCTGCCGGGTCGATCGTGTACCCATGGCGTGTTGAGATTTTTGTACTGCCAATGCTTTGTCGCCTCCAGGACCTTTGTAATATTTGGACATGGTCTTACTAGTGCGTGTGGGGCGGTTACTGTTGCTGCTACTGCCATGCTCCTGCAATTTATCCGGCTCTGTTTTCAATGGTAACTCATCGTCATCATCCCAGCGTTCACTGCGTTTTTCATCAGTCGTAGAATCGTCTTCGTTGCCGTCAATCTTGGATTTGCGATTGCGCCTGTTGCGCGACGACGACGAACTGACGTCCGTACGCTCCGATTTCTCACTAAATTCAGAAGTTGGAGATGGTTAGAGAAAGATGGTTATTACAGGTAAAAATTAGTTACTCACTCTTTGATCGACGATTTATCTAACACCGAACCCTTGGTCTTTCGTTTCAACAAAGCTAACTCACGCTCAGCTATAGCCTTCTTGTGCTCCTCAGCAGACTCACCAGCGCCTGGCTTTGTAGTTGAGTCGGCCAGCTGTTTAACGGGCTCCTCCTGCTTAACACGTTTCAGCTGCTGTTGTTCCTGCGCTTGCTTCAGCGACCGTTTTAAAGCGCTACGTAGCGTGTCCCGTGAGCTTTCTGGCGGCACATCCTTGCCAATTTGTTGCAGGCCTATAGCCTCAAGCAGTTTTTGGCCTAGCGCAGACTTAACATCCCCTTTGCGTGCATTTAAGGGGACGGGTTTGCTAATACTGTCATTAGCGCTGGTGCTTGCTACTGACGTTGAAGTGCTTGCTACTGATGCTGGAGCGGCATTTTCAAGCTGAATTGGAGTATTATCGGGGCTTGTTTTAGCTTCGGCTATGGTGCTGGTCGGGGCTTGAGCAGCCTCCGCCTCTCGTACTTCTGTTGTGACTTCCGATTCTTTCGGTAGCTCAACACTGTCGGCCGTCTGCTCTGTCGGCTTAGTTATGGGTCGCTCATCCTTGAGACTTATATCCTCGTCACGCTTAGATGTCATCGGCTCTACTTTAGTTGTTACATGCACTTCATATTGCTTGGACGTTTGTATAACCGTTTTGCGTCGCTTTATAATAGGTCGCGTTATAGGAGGTGGCTCGTGTGTTTTCTGGGACGGCAGCTTAAAGCTGGTGGATTCACTAGCAGCAGCATCTGTTACGGGAACCTCGAGCGAAGGTTGTGGCTCTATGAGCACAATATCCTCGAGATTATCGCTGGCACTTGTGGTCGAAGCACTGCGACGATGGCGACTATGGCGCCGACTATTTGTATCCTGCTGCTGCTTTAATATTGAAATAAGCGCCTCATTAAGCGCATCGGCAGGATTTTGAAATTGTGAAATTAACACGGCGTTTATATTCAGAAGCTCGTTAGTTACACGTGCTGCAGCTGAAGTGTTTTTGCCAGCTGGCGGTACCTTTTGAGATTGCTCCTCGGTTTCTACTACTGACAAGTCGCGTGCACGGGACTTGCGCTGCGGTCTCTTGGATTGATTGGTCGCTACTTTAGTCAGCTGTTTTTGCGGCGGCTCCTGCTCTGTGGGGCTGGAGGGTACCAGTTGTACTGATGTCTCTGGTGGCAATTTGTAAGGCATTGCACTGGCCAGGTCAGCTACATGTTGCAGCTTATGGCCTTCTTGCGGTGGGCTCGAGGCCGGCGAAGAAGTGGTTGTGGCCGGAACAGCCGAAGGTTGCTTTTGCTTTTGCTGCTGTTGTGCTACAGCTAGCATTGGACCCACATACGGACCCAACAACTGTGTAAGATCGTTGTCTTGCAATAGATTCTCGTCTGACATAATGACTGTAAATTTTGAGTTCTTTAAGCGTACCATTTGCTCATCGATATTTCCAGCTGTTACGGGCCATTTAAGTGCCTTGAGTATAAGTTTCAATAAGTCCGGATCCCTTATAGCATTGCCTAACAACAATGTTTCAGTTAGGCTACTCATACTTGCTGATATTTTGGGATTCAACTCCTTGGCAGCAACTTGTTTTGTAGTCTGTGATGATGGTGGTGGTACTGGTGGTTGTTGGGCTGGGGACGGCTTCGCTACAGTTGGCGTAATTTTTTGAAGTTTCGGCGGACCCGGTTTAGCTGGCGCTGAAGTTTCCTCTTTCTTCTTTTTTGGCGCTGCTATAATGATGTGCTCGGGCAACACCTCCTCTACCGACGATTCACCACCAAACAAAGGCTTATGTACAACGGCAGTGGTCACTAGAGGTCTTAAGTCCTCCGTCTGTTGTCGCTGCTGTGACGACTTCAGCAATGAAACCTGTCCGCTGTTGATAGCCTTAATGTTATTTAAAGCATTTTTCAGATTGCGACGTTTCTGCTGTATTACACTGCTGGGTAAATTTGGTACTCCTGCATTGCTAACTGTGTTTGAAGCAGAAACTGTGCCAGCTGCCGGATTGCTACAGCTTATACTAATAACGGGGCTGTTGCTGCTGCCACTTCCACCGCTGGTCTTGTTGCTGCCTGTCTTACTGCTGCCATCGGTGCTGACAATCGGAGCATTTCCAGTAACTCGTCCGTGCGTTTGTATAAAGTTAATAACGCCCGCCGGCGAGTGTTTCTTTTCTGGACTGGTCTTTGGTGCTTTCGAAAGAGTCACCTCCGGATGCAGCGGTGCCAGCGATGGCGGCAATTGCATTGACCGCTGTGCTATAGACATTGGTGCCGAACCATACCGTGCATCAGTAAAAACGCTGTTTCGCCGTGGCAGCATTAAATTATTAATATTAATGCCGGCATGGGTATAATTGTTAGCAGTCACTGATGCCCGTTGCTGCTGCTGTTGTTTTTGTTGTTGTTGGTGCTGAAGCTGTTGTTGCTGCAGTTGTTGCTGCTGCAGCTGTTGTTTTTGTTGTTGCTGCTGTTGTTGTTGTTGTTGTTGTTTTTGTTGCTGCTGTTGTTGTTTTTGTTGCTGCTGTTGTTGTTTTTGTTGCTGCTGCTGCTGTTGATTATGAACTTCGTTGTCCTTCTTGGTCAAACTAATGACAACTTCATCTCGATTCTGGTTGCCACCAGCCTGCGGCCCACTTAATGTAATGGTTGTGTTCGGCGCACGTGTAAGGACAATAGGACGAAATTTATCGTTCTCCAAATTGCTAAGGCGATGGTCAAAGCTGCTGCTATTGTTACGACTGCTACTAGTGTTGGCATTGTTGCTACTAGTGTTGCCATTGTCAGCTGGTTTGGGCGGTGCATTCAGTTTTGGCTGTAACTTGAACCGTATATCAGTGCATTCTTAATCATTAGTTAAAACCAGCATAATTACTTACCACTGTGTTTAGCAAGAATTCTCGTAGAACGCGTTGCGTATGTTTAGCTATTGTGGAGAGGGATGCAGTAGCCTCCACTTGGCGATAGCAAGATTTGCAGAGCACTTTCGGCAACGGGTCGTTTTCGGCCACCTAAGAATGTATTAAAGAGGTTAGTAATCGACTCAACTTTCTTAGTAATTAGATGTTAAAGAAAGCACCCTTTATCCAGCTGACACACAGACTGACTATCTATATTTTCCATAATTCCCATTTCAGTACTGATTTAGGATAACTTCAAAAAATTGTTTTTTAGCGAAGTGAACATTGTCAAAGACTTTTAACATTAATAATTTCTTTTCCATCCATTTTCTGTGATGACTTAAGATTTGTTCAGTTACTTTGACCATGTGATAATTCGTATCGAAGCAAAAACTAATGCATAGTGTGAATTTGGGGGCAGAAGGCCAAATCCCTCAAAATAAAGATATCGTAATTAGATAATTATTTGTACTTTAAGTACATACAAAACTGTTTTGTTTACTAAAGTGTTCCCTCTATAAGCATATATGTATGTATGTATAGAGGTCCTATCATAGAACTAATCCATCCAAGCATATGCATATGTTCCCTATATACAAGGCAACCATCCAGGAGGTAAAACTCGAGGCATCTTTTCTTTCAGCGTATTTTCTGATTTGGCTTTTGCATTGCTGTTTGTTATTGTGTGTTTTTTTTACAGACGAACACACAAACATTCCCCACACACACACACACACACACACACTCGAGCACACACACGCCTTGAGTCTGGCCATGTATTTTTTCGTCGTTTTTGCTAAGGTTTTTGCACTTGTATTGATGTCACTAAACGAGATTTTCTGCTAGCTACATCGCAGCCCAACGAACACACATACTAACGCAGCTAAGCGTGTTTGTTGTTTTCATGTTATGCTTTGTGCTGCTTTATCACGCTTTACGCTTTCTCCGTTGGCTCTGTGTTTGTTGCATGCTGCAACCATCAGGATCCACAACATTTTTGCTGTTTTTTACAGTTTGCTTGTTAGCTGTCTATAAACGAACACAATCGCAACCACCCACACACACACGCACACACACACACACGCACACACAGACGACGCACTATAGAGCGTTTACACTTGTTTGAAATTTTTCTTTGCCTACTTTGCTCAACGGTCGCACTCCACTCCTACAATGATATAAATTTACTATATATGTACATCATGGCATACAAATTGATGTTCGTATGTATGCTTGTTGTGTGTTGTGTGTTGCATGAGTGTGTGCGGCTATATGCATGAGTGTGTGTTTGCAGTTGTGCTTTTTGTAAATCGTTTTTATATTTAGAAACTGTTTTTACGCTACGTTGTCACACTGGCTGCCACTTTGCCACAGTTTGTACAAAACTTGAAGCATTTTACGTAATATTGCTACAATAATATAACAGACAACCTTGTTTACAAGTGCGTATATTTGTGTGTGTGTGTGCATGTTGGATGTATGAAAAGGCAATGTTCAGAGGTTATTAGAGCTTTATACTTACATTAACGAAAAGATGCCGTGCTAATTTATCCCTTAGACCATTTGTTTTGAATATAAACACGTTCTCGACCGCCGAATTGCTTTTAATCTGTGTATTTGCCGCACAAACTCGGCACAAATGTTCGAATTCTGCATCCATTTCGCTGTTTTATCTACTTGTTTACACACTTTCGCGATGAACTATTTGAGTTTCGTCAAGTTTTAAAGCCAAGAGCGACTCAATCGTCAAGTGAGGAGGATCAATTACCTAAAAGGAGAATGAAATATATGATCATTCAGGAGACTATCCATTTGGCTCTCTCTCTTTATATACTTGTTAACAAGTAACTCTAATCAAAATTGCACTTTTTTTTTGAAAATAATTTTCACTGCACATACACATACATACATATGAGCAATTGTTATATATGTATGTAAACATGTAACCACTGTGATTGCGTTTTGGTTGCAGTTTGCTTCTTTGCAATCTCATTGTGGTAGTTCACACACTCACATATACATGCATAAACAGCTGCCGCATTAATGTAGCTCGCCTTGTTTACTATATTTTAATAACATTTTTTAACAATTACAATTTCGTGAAAGTCGCCAGCAGCGCAAACTAACGCGTGAGAGCGAGTGCAAAACAAATGGCAAAATAAAGCCACTACGAACAATAACAACACTGAACGAACATGTGTGTGTCGGTCGGCGCAGCAAAAGAGAAAACAAAAACACAAAACGGAGACGAAATGTGCACTACACTGTGCGAGCGCGCAACTGGCTTGCTCCCGCACACAGCTACAAACGGCACACAAATTGAGGCTCTCTCGCGCTTTGCTTTGCTTTTGGCCACTGACACTGTTAAATGGCTTGCAGAATCTTTCTTCTGGTTTATTATTTTGTTAACATAATTTTGCATTCTGCGTCAACTGACACCTGAATTACTCACAGGAGCACCATAATATGCACTTTCCAATATTCACAGGCAACACTTTTTATACTCTCTCTCTCTCTCTCCTCGTTATACGAGCAACGACAATAACAGTCCGCTAACACATGCGCTCCGGCGAGCGAACCAACTGATTCTGATGTTCGTTCGCCTCGCTTTTGCCTGATGTTCGTTAATTTGTGCGGCTGTCGTACACAACTCATACAGTCAGACTCACACACACACACACACACACTCGCACTTAAAACGGCACGTCACGCACACGCAGGCAACTGGCCGCCACGTTGTTTTTGTTGCGACTTTGCCGTTGCGTGACGTTGAATGTGTGCGTTTCTGGCCGTTGTTTTTATTAGTATTTTTCGTTTTTTTCAATAGGCGTCGTACATATATATATACACTTTTTTTTTTTTTTTTTATAAATTTTGCCTTGTGCGCTGGTATTGGTGTACGTCGTTTTTGTCGTTTTGATGGCGCACAGCCAGTTTTCCGCTAACATTGCCAGCCGCCAGCACGCTCTATGTTGTCGTGTCTGTCTTCCCTTCTCGTACGTCAATACATGCATACGTACACACACACACACACACACACATATTCTAATATGTGTTAGTGTGCACTTTGTTGGATTTTCTTTTTACACACACATACATGCATATAAAAAAACTTGTTGTCTGCTTCGCTACATTTTATTGTGTTTTACCCATTCTCTTGCACACGATATTCGCGTTATGCATGTGTGTACGTGTTCTTCGTGCTGTGTTCTGTGCATGATCTTTATTCATTTTACTGCTTCTTCTTTTTTTCGTATCTCACCGACACACACACTCACACCAAAACTTACACCAACACTCACCGTAATAGTCACAGTTTTGTGTAGCATTCCTTCTCTTGTCTCGAGTGTTCTAGCTTTGAAAATGTTATTCTGTTGTTTATTTCTTAGGCTCTCCACATTTTATGGAGGTGCGACGGGCCTAAATTAGCTCATTGCTGCTGTTAGCAAGAGAAAATGATATAGCGTTGTTTTAGGGGTCGATTATATGTTATAGTTATCATAAAGTCATTTGTAGAACTTATTTCTCTCACAAAGTGCAAGTAAGGATCAAGTATTTATATAAACTTACATGTTGGCATATATAAGACTGTAAGTCACGCTTATATTATATTAGTTAGTCTGTGTATACAACAAACATTCATAGGTATTAGTTCTGATGTTGCTATGCACCTACAACATACAATCATACAAACCGGATTTCATGAGTAAAAAGCCAAAAAGTATGCAATAATTTAGGACTAAAGTCCAGTCAATATATTGTATTGAATTTACGCATCATACTAGCTCATCAATTAAGATTGGTATCTATTTGCAGTAGGTTTCAAAAAATTAAGATCAACCGCATTTATTACATACGTATGTATGTAAACGACTCATTGCGTTATATGCGCACTTATGTATGTGTTTGTAAGAGATGAATGCAATTATGTAAAGAACACACACACCACCAGCTCTTTGCAAAACATATTTTTAAATAAATAAACATGCTTATATACACATATATAGGCAAGTTTTAATACTTCCATATAAATAACGCATTTCCCTATTTATACATATGTACAGTTGGTAACATTGGAAAAACATTAGTGCCCAATACACCTGCTAAAAAACAACACCAAGAAGGGACGGTAAAAAAACAACGCAAAAAATGATTTAGTATATACCGTATACAGTATGCATGTGTTTGTACGCTCACACTGAGAAACGAACAAAGTCCGCCACATAGACACATATTTATGTACAGAAGTGTGCGTATGGGGGTGTATGTGTGCGTGTGTGTGTGTGTGTGTGTATATGTGTTTGTATGCATGACTTGGCAAGTACATACATGTATGTGCTTGTATGAGGGAGTGCAATATGCATATATATGTGTGTACATATATATTAGTATATTATGTAGTGAAAGATTTGTGCAATGTTGTCTCGATGTCTATTCATAATTTGTGCTCATTTCGGCCATTTGTATTTTCCATTGGCTTTGTTTTTGTTGGAGCTTCTCTGCTAACGCAACACGAACACGCACACATTCAAAGTGAGCTCTGTAGGTGTGATGCCCACCACACCAATACAACTGCACACATATATGTACACACATATATAAGGCGAGTAGGTTTATTTTTGTGCTGCCCTTTTCGTTTTTGACTTTTTCTTTCAACGTTTTGCGTGTCTGCTTTGCACTTTCGCGCTGACGTCGTCTCCGTCATTGTAGTCAGTTCAACGTATTATCGCTTGTTTGCTTTCTACGCGTTCTTTCTCACACACACATGCACACACATGCACACACATGCACACACTGTCGAACAAACACACTCAAACCCAACGTTTGAACTTTTTCATGGCTATGTGTTTGTGTGTCTTATGTGGGTGTGCGTTGTGTTCCTTTGTTTGAGTGTGTTGTTATAGTATAATCATCATTCACATTCGCTCACATACACAAACACAGTTATTTAGTTATCACCCTGTTTCTTTTAAGTGCTCGTTCGTTAGTCATTTTGACTTTGGGCTACTCACACATATGTACATATATTGTACTGCGTACTTGTTTTACTGCGTGTGTGTGTGTGCGTGTGTGCGTGTGTGTGCTTTGACCTCGATTTGGACTTTGATCGCACTTGTGTAGCATAACGCATGGCTTCTAGCTGCAGGAAAAGTACGATTCAATATCGAATACCTTTTTTATTATGTAACTTATTATTGAAAACAAACATCATATTCATTTGAATTATAATGAATTAAGATAGTCTTTGCCAGGAATATACACATAAAAACGAGTAAACTGTTAGGACGGAACTTTTCGACATTCTTTTTGCTTTTGTGATCTTATGTGAGTGAACTCCAATAGAAATGGTAAAGACACCAAAGAATTTTGAACATGTTTTTCAAAAGCAGACAATACGGATCCTAAAAGGTTGATTTATATAATTTTTGCCTGTTTATTTGTTGAATTTCAGCATTATAATGCTTCAACCTTGTCCTTAGGGATATTTTTAGTTCAGGTCAAAGTTTATTACCGCAGCAAGTTCTTTTAGTTCATAAGTAAGCAATTTAAGCTGTTAAGGCCACCAATAATTGTATGGAAGTTGTGTCCCCTTTAATTAAAGTCTATTAAATTTTGACATTATCGCTCCTAAACTTACACACAGAGCTCTTAAAGTATCAGATTTAAACTTTTCGCAGACATTTTTGTGAGCCTTTCGAACTTTTGTATCACCGCTAAAGGAAAAAAGTCAAAAAGTCTCAAAAAAAAAAAAAAACATACCAGAATCAACACTAACAATTTGTTCTTGGAAGTGAATATATGCATCAGGTTTCTTAGGTAGGTAAAGAAATAAAAGTTAATAATATAATGTAAAACTAAACTCAAAGACAATATGGAGAAAGCACTTAAAATTAAATTGTTTGTTTTAAAGCCACAATTTAAGGTGTTTATAGAGCACCGCCCAAAAGTATGCAATTAATAATTTTTAGCTTTTTGTTTGCATACAAAAATGGGTTAGTTCAACAGACAAGAGTTGAACTCTCAATAACTTTTAATGCGCAAACATATAGTTTCTTAAGATAATCACTAAAATATGCAAGCAAATTTTCAATAAAATAAGTTTACAAAACTAAAACATATTGAACGTAGTAAGTCACAGTTATGCTAGTGGCAAAGGATACGTAATGCCTCAAATTACATGTACAACACCTCAGTCGGTGCTGCTCAAGAAACCAGTCATATTAGAGTTGGTCCACGCCTATAGAAAAGCTGACTCAAGTATCCAATCCCAAAAAAAGATTCTTGCTTCCGGCGGATTTAACCATCTTAGCGCAAACAGTACTGTTTTTATGGCGATTTAATCTTGGCGAAAAATAGCATATTGATGGTCCTAAACAGGTGACACAGGAATATAAACCTTAAGTCTTTTAGCATAGGAATTCAAATAAATCAATTATTTATATCTATGACGACACATGGGCAATAAACGCGGCTAAAAAGCTTACTGAATTCAAGATTGCAAAGATGAAAGTTATTAAGTTATTTATATTATATTATATTTTTGATCAGTAATGACTAAAAGAAAAAGTCATCATTATACTCTGTAGACATCGACCCCTTTGCGTTATATGTTATATTTTTAACGGAATTGACTTTTTGATGCAAAGTTCTTCTAAAGTCAAAAACTCGTCACCTGGTAAAATATTAAGGCGATATAGAATTAAGTTTATCGTATGTGGCTGTGTATTTCTATATATATATATTTGCAATACTAATTAAGAATTTGAAGTCAATTGCTCTTTTTATAAAGTCTCCTTTACCATGGCTGTATAAGAGTTACCGTTAATTGTCAAATATTTATTTTGGCAACATTGAATATTTCCCAAATGATGCTGAGATACTCAGTTCAGCGCAAAGCAAAGGTGGTTTCTCAAAATAAAACAGAGGGGCATAGGATAGAACTCCTTAAAGAATACTTTGAGAAACTTTCTGCAGTGGCATCACTTTATCGCTGAAACAAGGGCAATACAGTTTATTTGGCTCAAGAGTTCAGATTTATTCCAAACCTTTACAAGTAAACGATGAAACCCACAGTATCTCTATTGTGTCAAATTGGGTTTTAGGCTGATTTCTACAAAAAAAATATTTTAATATTGGATTTACCAAAAAAGGATAAGTGCATCAGGAACAAAGATGAAAGCAAATCCTTTTTCAAGATCAATAAGAAAGCAAATGGAACGGTTCAATATTTCTCGGACAGTTTTGGAGCATATTATCTCTATAAATCTCTAAATATTATATTATTTTATTTTATGTTAGCTAATTTAAACTGTTTAAAATGTTATCGTAAGTGTCAAAGTAAACGAGCACACTTATAAAACTTTGTGAGCGGAGTTATCCTACGTGCCAATAAATCTTCTTTCTTTAAATATAAGCGTTTCCACAAAAAAAAAAATATTATAAGCTAACTTAAATTAGCCAATTATAGTAGCGTATTTGAAACTTGGTAGAGATACTGCCAGCCAAAGTTAAGAAAAGCTGAAAAAACGCTCAAAGCAGTGGACATAGTGTATAAAGGTACTATAGATATGTGTAATGAATTTAACAGGCAGAAGGAGGCGTGTCCAATTGTCCGCCCGTCCGTCTGTATAAGTCGCTAAATCCAGAATACCATAAAAGCTAAAATACAAAATTTTGCCAAAAGTTGCGCGTAAGCCCGGGTAAGATGAACTTTGTCGAAATGGGTTGATATCTGGCCCCGTTTCCACCCAGCGCTTCACCCTTTGTCGAAAGAGAATAAAGTTTAACATCATCAGTATATATAGCTATCTTTGAAGAACGAGGAACGTAAATGAATTAAACAGGAAAGATGACTGTTCTGGAGTAGTGCAGAAGTTATATTGATAGATTTGAGTAAGCCACCGTTGAATAAAAACTGTTGCATTCTTCCTTCCATGTATGATTCCATTCTGTATTTTGATATACTCGGAACACCGATAGTGTCCAGTTTGTCCAGCCAATAAAAAGTAATCGCTTTCAAATTTAACGTTTTAATTAAATCAGTAAAGATAACGTCAGTTTGGCAGCCAGATTGTATCTTATGGAGAATTATGTAAACGTTAGTGCTTTTTTATAAACCATGGACAGGTCGAATTCCTTGCCTTACAAGTAACAAGCACACTCGTCCAACGTTGGTCTACTTAATGAAGTTACTGCTCTGCAACGTCATCGCGGTATACTACATTATATTTGTGTTTAGAACAAGACAAGTCTTTTGATCACTGTCATTGTTGGATACAAAGTGGTACTGTGTCAAAAGTATTGGTACATGAGGACAACAAGAGATCAACCACTAGCAAAGAAGGCAGGCCAGACTTCCAACCTATAGGATAACGACAATATAGCCAAATTAGAAATTCAAATCAAACCTAGACTATCAATAAAAACAAATTTGCAGTGCTTATTGCAGTGTAATCAAGTCAAATTTGCCATTTATTCAATATACACCATACTTTACAAAGTGAAATACTGTAACATCAAAATAGTCTATTATTTCTAGATGCATATGTGCAACAAGTTTGTCTCAAGCTGCCGCTGGCTTCGGCTCGAGGGTCATAGTGTTAGCTGTTGTAGCAATTGCAGTTTAGCTGCCAGTCATTTTGGGTGTGGATCGTGCTGTGTGGTTAATATCTGAATGAGGCAAAAAAAAGGGCAGGCATGTATTCTACTGTTGCACATCGAGAATCGAATACGGCCACACCTTGGTTATGGCATAACTTGATTCATCACAAAGTGATTCGTAAGCAAAGGCCGGCACACGCTGGCAAAACAATTGCACATCATTAGATAAGATCATAAGCCTGAAATTTGGCACATTGGGAGCGCTATTGAATAGTGCATTGAGCACGAGTCATGAAAATACAATAAACTAAGGTCTCTTATCCGCCCCCCAACCACCAAGTATGACTGTACCCATGTATACTGCAGCTTCATTGAATGCTAATTGTTGGAAAATGCAAATCTGCTATCCACCAACTAAGCGGGGCGTGGACCAGCTTCAGTACCTACTAAATGTCAAATGTGTAGCAGGCTACAGTCTTGATTATGGTTGTTGAAGTTGCAGCTGCAGCTGCATGCCATATTATGCTCTGGGGTCCCCACTGGTATGCAGCACTAGGCGATTTATTGGCATTTAACTAGAGTGACAAATTTCTTTGGTTTGCCCCACAGAGGCGCCTCTTTTCCACCAAATCGTATGTGCTCATATGTATGAATAAAAACAAATACTGCATTACATACAGGCATATTTACTTTATAGCAGACAAAGTGGGTCAAAAGTAGCACATAAAGTACTTTTACTTTTGGTAGCAACACAACAAACAAGACACGAAACAAACAACAAACTTGAAGTTTTAAAATGATTGTGATAAGTGCGCGTTAATATAAAACCAAATTGCCTTAAGTAATGGCACCACCAAAATATATGTTCATTTTGAAACTTGTTGCACATTGGTCTACAGGGCGGCTGCGCAATGTAAAGTGCTGCCCAGTTGCGCAGCATTTACGTATTCAGCCTGTTGGACGTTCGAGTGTCCATCAAATCAAGGATTGCTGTTAACCTAGTAACCACCACAGAGTGTTTTATGCGCACTGAAAGGTTGCCACACCATTGAAACCATTAGTTTTACCTTAATCTTTTCAAGAATTAATGCATAACCGCTCACTATTGGTGCGCCCCCACGCATAAAACGCATATTAAGTAGTTTGCGAATGAGATTTAGTATGTACTAGTATAGTTCTAGTTGTTAAGTTCGAGTGTCCATCAAATCCAGGATTGCTGTTAACCTAGTAACCACCACAAAGTGTTTTATGCGCACTGAAAGGTTGCCACACCATTGAAACCATTAGTTTTACCGTAATCTTTTCAAGAATTAATGCATAACCGCTCTTTATTGGTGCGCCACCAATGCACCACCACGCATAAAGGGCATATTAAGTAGTTTGCGAATGACATTTAGTATGTACTAGTATAGTTCTAGTTGTTAAGTTCGAGTGTACATCAAATCAAGGATTGCTGTTAACCTAGTAACCACCACAAAGTGTTTTATGCGCACTGAAAGGTTGCCACACCATTGAAACCATTAGTTTAACTCGTGGCCACCTTAATCCTTTCAAGAATTAATGCATAACCGTTCACCACGCATAAGAGGCATAATATTAAGTAGTTTCCGAATGACATTTAGTATGTACTAGTATAGTCCTAGTTGTTAAATTTTTTTGTTCTCTTATTCGTTAATAAATTTCTGCTACATTTTGTAACAGTTTTTGTGGCTAGAGCAACTCGTGCCACTTTTTATATCAAAAAGTGTATGTTGTCTTGCCTGTGTCGCGGCTAGACTTGGTTACCATGCCCAGCGGTTGGTAATTAATCTGCTCGAAATGGCCAACAAGAAATACATGACCAGTTGGTAACAGCTCTCGTTGGTCCATGGTCCAAAAAAGTTGTTGTTGTTGCTGGTCCAGTTGTGCCTGTCAAATCGTGCGCTGCCTTTCGCGGCTTGGATGTGATCGCGTTTTCACGAATTCGGCCCAAATATGGGGCTGTGCGGGCGGAGACTTGACTGGCGGCCGCTTGCCATTGGTTTCTGTGTGTGGTGACAATTTACCGCTATATCTAAGTAAGTAAATATGTGTGTGTTAAGGAATTTGTTTAATAAATTGCAAATTTATTGCCCTTCACACAAAGCTTTTTACCAAAAAAAAAAGAATGCATTGTTACTGCTCCGAGCATAAATTGTTGCTATCAATTCCATGTTCCAAATGATTGCAGCATTGAAAATACGAATCAGTGTGTAAAGAACAAAAAAGCATAAATGCACCGTTAAAATGTCTACGAATTTGTTGTTGCAAAGAGCAAGGCAAATGAGCGAGAGCGACGCCTTCGCTGAGTAATGCGCGAAGGGAGACCGCGTGAGTGATAAATTGCAATAGGGGCAAAACGAACTCAAGAAGCTGAGAGCATTTTTGAGTGCAAATATATTATTTGTTCCTGAACTTGCACCGTTATTGAGTGGTTTTAAAGACACTCCGAATGAGAAGAGACAAGGAGAAGCAAAAAACACGTAAAAAAGAAAACAATATTTGCAAAACTAAATACACCAAAAGGTGATCTCAAACTTATTTGTTGTCAATATCAATAACATTAGTTTACTTCTTATACCATACATCTTTTAGTCTAAAAGTAAAAGCTACTAGTTCAAAAATTCAACTATGGTACATTGAAATTAAACAAAACGTTACTAATTGTGATTTTTATGAATAACACTAGGCAACCAAAAAAAAAAAGCATTTGGATAAAACATACCTTTTCGGTAAATTTTGGGTGCTTGACTTCAAATCCTGCAACCGTTTTGAATTTTCTAGCACGGTTTTCGAATAACTCATACACATAACATATTAATCGGTAAGCTTACTTCAGATCGATATGAATTGTAACTAAAATGAAAGGTGAAGGTTTGTTTTAGAGAATGACTTTTCATTGAGGCCAAATTTGTTGTCTAGTGCAATTCTTAGAACAAATATTATAAAAAGCGAGGCAAATGAGCGTGAGAAGAAGGAGCAATAGGTGGAGAAAGAAGCGAAGATAAATCAATAAACGCATTTGGACAATGAGCGCAGGCGTCCACTCATCAAATTGGTAACTGTTTTCAGAGGTGCCGGCTTCGAGTGAGCACACCTTGGTTCTAATCCATCATTGTGCAGTCGATGCCCACATCATTATTGGGAGTGAACTCTAGGTTGCCCATTGCTTAACTTTGGTGCGCTATTCGATTAGAAAACTGAAATCTTTACGTTGATTAAAATGGCATCAACATTTTTTCAATTTGTGGATATTTTATTGAAATTGTAGCCTTGCTTTTAAAATGTCAAACGTAGGTACATACACATGTAGATAACCTCGTCGTTAAGCACTAGTTGACAATGTAACCAAATGGTCTTACATATGTAATAAATATAAGTGATGGAACATTTCACAAATATAAGGCATACGCTTTAAAAGTACTTAATTGGTGGCATGTGGTAAAAAATATATTTGTAGTTGCAAATGCCAGCTTAAAGTCACCATCAATACAATACCAATCAAATCTATCTTAAGTATCATACTTCAATTGAAACTCAAACTATTCGAAACGGACAACGAAAGTAAAAGTTTTGTCGCTTAGCTTGGGGAATTTTCGTGTTGTTTTCTCAGTTTTGTGGAAGGAGAACGGAGCAATTGTGCGGTTGTGGGCGTACCCCACCGCCGAAAATGCAGACAGTATGCCTAACTAATCCCATTCGCCATAGTCCAAAACCAAAGGCAAAACACAATAGGTATTGCCTTTGCGCTCAGAAATGATTTCGCAATGCATTAATAGTCGGCTGACTGGCAGGCGAGCCACAGCGCCGTTTCATGCACATTTCGAAAGCACGCCGAATCGGACTCAGACTAACCCCAGGCCCTGGCTGCCGCCTGCTTTGTGCTCTTCATTAGGCTGCCTGCACACGCACTTCATTCATAGCTGACTGACCAGGTTCACGCACTTGAACTTGTCCAAAAAAAACAAAAAAAACCGCTTCATTGTGGCTCCTCTCGGTCTCATACTGTTAAATACGTAATTTAAATAACTTCGCATAGGCGTATTATAGCTCTTGTCATGCAAGACAAGATTTTCTGTTGATGCAGTCAAGTCGCGGAAGTAAGTCAAACCGAATGAAATTCTGGTTCTACAGTTAACTGCGCGTTACAGTTACTTCCGCATTGGCAGCCACTGAAGCTAAAACTGGATCCTGGTTGCAACGCGTGTCCTTGCCTTAATTGGTCGAGGAGTTTCGATCAATATCCAGGTTTGAAGTCCGGCCTTGAGTTAATACCAGTTGGCTTACTGCACATAACTGAAATGCTAATGGAGAGAATGCTGCGTTGAATTTCAACAATTCTATAGTGAACTTACGATTTCGATCCAGCTCATTCGAACTGCATTAACACTATGTTGTGCTCATTGGATATCATTGAATTGGCATAACTGATGCAATGTGAAGAAGTGAAGCTGGAAAGATATAAATATGACATAGCCCGCTAATGCACTGCCGGTTCTCAGTGAATTGTAGGGCATTTGTAATCCACGATTAACGTGCATTATAAGTCGTATGACTTTTTTCTTTGAAGTACTCTGTAGTTATTTTTATACCTAATGATACTTTAATTATTGCGGAATGCGGTCATTTAGTGAATCGAAACCCGATCCGCGATCAGTCTAAAAACTAGACATCAAGAGCTTAACGTCAACAATTGTCGCAATACATTAACGTCGTTATTTCCAAATAAAGAGTTTTATTAAAGTTGAACACAACTTTAGACGTTTAACTTTGTTAAATAGATTATTTAAAAGGTGTGTTCTTGATGGAGAAAAAGTGGAACAGGAGGTTGCAATCGAGTATATAGTAAGTTCAAGCACTGAGTTGAAGGACGCATTGTCTGCAAGGCAAAGTGATTGTGCACGTTCGGTTAGAATGGAATGGAAAATTTGATTTGACTCGATAGACTGACGTGTTCAATATGTAAACATGCAAATCATTATCTGGCCAAGTGGAGCATATCTACGACGGCATTGTGTCCGGCGGCAGCTGCCTTTCTTGGTTGGGTGCTTAGAATTTGTTTGTTGTCGTCGTCGAGTGTCAGAGTGTCTTTAAAAACGTTAAACACAATTTCACAAAATAATAAAAAAGTATCTACTTTTTGGATGTATAAAAAAAGGGGGATAAGTTCTTAGACACAGCAAGTTGCATTCGGGTTGGGATAGCCAAAAAGTAAAAATAAATTTGTATGTTTAGCTTCACATGGGACTCATGCACCGCATTTTAGTGCATTTCGAAAAATACTTGGGAAACAATGGAAGAAAGATGTGTGCCTTGATTATAACTTGAAATATTTGGTCGTAATGTGCATTTTGGTGTATACTTTCTGGGGTTCTCTGTTCTTTGTATGCAGAGTATAAGAGGGTGGAAACATGCAGTCTAAAGTAATAGTTCTGATTGTCTCTCCCCGATAGACACGTTCTTTATGTATGATATAGAATTCGTTATGGTCCTTCTAATTATGTTGACTGCCTGAGGTGGTCAGTCAGTTGGAATCAAAACAATCAAATTCTTTGTTCTCTCGATCAATTGCTTCATACATGTTATATAATTGCGGTAAACGCTATCCGTCAAAAAGTAAAAGTCAAGCAACAAAAGCAATAACAAAAAAATGAAACACAATCGCAAGTCACAGAGCAATAGTACAACCAACGCCAAGGCGTGGCTGACGACTTGGTCGACTGGTAACTGGTTGTGGAGCCCCTAGTTGTTGATTTGCCATGTGTTGGTTTCTACTACTACTACTACTTCTCGAATACGGTGTTGTGGGTTCTAGTTGCTTTAATTTAAATGGCGTTCGCTCCCCTTAAATCTCCTCCTCTGGCGTATGCACCAAAATCCCAGGCACCTAAGAAATTAAATGCCGCGCAGCCACAGAACCGCTTAGCAGCTGAGTGGTTTGTTGTTGCGACACTGCTGCAACCGTCGCGCCACGTCGCGCCACGTCGCGTGGCGCCGCCACCGCCGCAGCTACAACCACAGCACACGGAGAAGGTCAGCCAGTTACTTGCTGCTGCTGATTTTGTTTGGAGCTGCATTCATAAAGTTGTGGCTGACTTTGTGGTTGTCGTTGTTGCTGTAACTGTTGCCGCGGCTGTTCTGGTTTGGTTTTGTACTTATAACCGTGTGCTTTAAGGTTTGCTCAAACTTTGGCGCCTTTAGTGAGTGGGCGCGTCAAATTTTTGAACAGGAACTAGCCGTCGTATCCGCCAGGCAGCAACAAGGTGTGACTTTTAAACTGAGTCGACTTGGTTTCTATTAATCTCGTTGCTGTTGTTGTTTTTAGAATGGCATTAATTGATTTGTGTATTTCTGCTCATAATTTAAATTTCAATTATAGCCTGATTAACTCAATTTTCCGGCGTACATAGATAAGTATTTCCTGCTCTTTGGCCGTTGGAAAGGTTTTGCTCCGTTTTTAATCTGACACTTATTAATGATAAATACGTACATTATTTCTAATTGATTTCACACACTTCGGCCTAGTCACGACCCGCCTTTGTTTAATGCTTAATTCATTAATTTTTTGGTGTTGGTTTCGAAAGGCAAATTGCGAGCAAACCCGTACATATGTACACTTAGTATGTACTCCCGTACGTGCACACACTTGACTGTAAAACTTTAATTAGTTCATATAAAATCGAACAATACGACTGGGAGCTCATGGAATTCAGGGCAACAAATGGACATGGCAACGCCGCTGACGGCTGCAGCAAATTGAAGTACAAGTAGCTAAAACCAACCAAATTTTATCGGCAAGGTCAAGCAAATTAACGTACTTTAAAACGTACGCAAAAAATCAGCGAAGCCAAAGGCAACAAAATTATAAAAGTCACCTACAAATACAATAACAACAACTCGAAGCATTGACAGAAATTGACAGAAATATCTATTTAAGTATAAATATAAATACAAATAGTACAAAAGCAGGTCTAGAGTTGTAGCTGTTGTTGTTGGGCGGGCGACTGGTCTGGCCTCGTGCACTACGTGATCGAAATGGTTTTTAAGAACGGTCCAGATTGTTGTTGAGCAATTGTTTAGGCCCCCTTAATGGTACTCAGTCGTTGCCCCTCAACTGCCGCACTTTTGCACCCCTTCTTACCACCACTATCAACAAAAGATACATTTGATGTAGTAGTACTCCATACAACAAAGACATGGCCTTAATTTGTTCATTGCACCGCAATGGCATTCATACGCAGCAATTTTTCGAGTTGAAGTTGGCCAAAAGTTTGGCATGCCCAGAAAAGCAGCAGGGTTTTGGCATACCTAAGAAACTGTTAATGCTTCGAGTCACGACAGTCAGCTCCCCGTATGGGAACTACTCAATGCAACAAAGCTGGTGACTGACGAGAGTGACGTCTAAGCTTTTATAATTGCTTCAACATGTGAGGATTTCGATGTTGTTATCTTGTCAACTGCCGGCATTGATCATTCAATGTGTTCAGTGAGACACCCCCAGTAGCAGGTGAAGATCGGTGGGTAAAGAGCACTTTTGATTGGCGATGATATCAAAATCAAATCATGCACAAAAATCAAGTTTACTGAGCAGAGCTGGCAGGGCCTGTAGTCGGGAGATTGGTAACCTGGCAGCCGAACAACGGTTTTTTTTTCAATTAATGTGGCTATTATTTTGTGCGTTTTTCTAAAGTGCAGCACTCCCATTTTGTTCGACAACAATGGGCCAGCTTTTGGACCATAGTACTATACAAAGCGGCCATGAAGGTCGTATTTACCACACATACAATCTTAGGTATGTTTATTATTTTTGAGCTGTTGTTAGTTGTTGTAATGTCTCAACAGTTTTTAATAAGGAAGTTGTCAAGGTCGTTTATATTCCGCTATTTAACGAATTTATATTAATATCCATGATGATGATGGAGCTTATAGAGTTATAGACATTGGAATTGGGTTCTTAGTTTGGCCAACTTTGCCTTGCAAATCGTGCTATTCAATTGTCACAGCCGATGTCAACTTACAACTTACAAGCCGAGTCATGCTCCAAGTTTGGTACGCCCCACTTAATGAACCAATTAAAATGTTTTAAAAAAAGTAATAAAAAAAACCGTTTTGCAGCACCAACAAGATTATTACGTTTTGATAAATTTGCGCGGCATATTTGTAAAGTGAATGGCAAACAATTTCGGGGCGCTGTCTGCTGAATTTTTGCCATGGTACTCATGGTGACCCAAAATAATAAAGGGACCCAGCATTGGACTGTCTGTCGATCGTTGGCTGCTAGCGGCAAATGAGACATTAAGCTACATTATTTTAATTTTGGTTTATGAAATTGTCCATTAGACTTGATAACTGGTTGGAAAAACTATTTGTATAACGTGTACTACATTTGGAGCGGCTTGTCCATATAGTTTGCCATTGAGTAGTGGGCCGCGCTGCAGTCGAAATACCTTTCAACTGTCTACTACGAGATTGATTGCCGGGCTGCTAATTGACTTCAGTTTTTTAACGGCGTTAACAAATTGTGTACGAGAACATAAAGTTCGTCATTAATGCGTTATAAGCTGATTAGTTCGGCCATATCAACAATCCTTATGAAATATTTAGCTCGGCTTAGCGGCAAACACACTTTGAATGCCACCAATAACTTAGAAAAACGTTTAATTATATAAAATAGTCAAAAATGTAACTTCGTTAATTGGGAACGAAAAATACCTTGAGTGCATATTTTCATACTAAATGTACCCATTTTCACGCCCTCACTGCCGTTACGCTTATTCAATCAAAGCAATCGTTGGGCGATCCAGCGACCACACACACACACCTGCTAACAAGCCCCAGTGGCTGGTAGCGCCTGCTTTGAAGGCCCTACATACTTATACAATTAAGAGACCTCAAAGTAGCTCAACTGTGAAACTAAGACAACTTCCGAAACAAAAGCACAAAACACCCAAAGCAAACCAAGCGAGTGGTGCTGGGCAGCAACTTCCTCAACTCCTCGAGCTTCAACCAAAGAAAATTACCCTGCACACCCCTTGGCAAAAAGCCGTGTGAAACACAATTAGTTTTAGTAATAAAAGTGTTATAAAGTTATATCCAAGCTAATGCTTTGTTTTGGGCAGCAACCGAGTCAGCCGGTTGTCGGTGGTTCGCTAGTTAGTTAATTCGCCTGCCTTAGGTATCTACATACGTATGTACATACATGTGTAGTGTGTGCTATGTGCAGCCATGGCTATGGTCGGCTGATTTGGCCCAGTTCTTGACCGTTGTTGTTCAGCAGTGGTTTCACTTTCAGTTCTATGTCTTCAAAATTACTTGAATTAAACAAAGCGTTAAGCTTCAAGTTTCTACATAGTTGATTGGCTTGGGGCCTAAATAAATTAAAAAACTCCAAGGACATACCACTGGAATTTGCATTGAGAAAGCCTGCTCTACTAATGACCAAAATTAATGCTATATATGACTATAGGTTGCTCCAATTGCAGTGCGTCACTGTGCTACAGTAATTTCAGTACGAGATGCTGAAGATAAGGCGGCTAAACAGTTGGCATAAACAAATGTCGCTCAGCAGCTCGCTTTGCCACAAATAGCGCGAAATGCACACAAAATTAAGTATCTTTAATGGTTTCAAAGATTCGTGTACGATGGATGCAAGTAAAAAGTGCAATCAGCGAGTTGCATACAGTACACACCAAAACAACATCAAACATTAACTGTAGACATACCGAACGCAAAAACTCAAAAGCAAAATGTCTGTACTGTAACAGTATTTCACAATCGCGCTACAAAATACCAGGCGCATGGCAGGTGGCTGTTCGGTCAACCAGGGAGGGGGCTGTCAGACGTTGTGCCAGTGTGCTGGGTTTGGTTGCGGCTCAAGACAACCACCCAAGTAACCCACCTTGTACCCAGTAAACTGCTCAAGCACAGTGGGTCGGTTAGCTTGATGCAGTGTGGTAAGGCATTAGGCACTTTCATGCATAAGTCGCTAAGTGCGACATTTGACACACTCGTCTAACTTATCGAATAGCTAAGTACGAAGATTAACTCAACATACACGATTTATCGAATACCTGAATTATGGGCTGCCCATCCCACTGTACATTGACTAATAACACTACGAACACTTCCAACCAATGCACACATATTCTACTCAGCTACATTCACACCAGGAACAACAGTTGCCAATTTTTTCAAAGAAACCCGATTTACTCTTACTTTCAAAATTTTAAGAGACGCACACAGTTAACAGCGCACTACAACAGTGGCTCTGTTAACTAACAGTCAGCCACAATTACAGCCAAGCTTGGCCACGGATCTTGCCGCTGCTGAGACTCAAGACCAGCTGATTTTAAGAGACGCACACAGCTAACAGCGCGCTACAACAGTGGCTCTGTTAAATAACAGTCAGCCACAATTACAGCCAAGCTTGGCCACGGAACTTGCCGCCGCTGAGACTCAAGACCAGCTGACTGTCTTGAGGCACTTGCTGCGCACAGTCGCGTTGTTAAGTTGTACCGAATAGGACGTGTTCGCTAGAGCGCACGGTGAGCAGCGATTCTCTTGAGATTAGTGGCGCAATTTAGCCACTTGGTACTTTGTGCTAAAAGTATTAATATAATAACATTGTAGGCAAACATTGAAAAACTAACCCAACTTTAGTTTATAATAATTCGTGTGGCAAAACATTGCAAAAATAATCCATAACGTGCATAGAAAGCAAGTGCAACTGAATTTTGTAGTGCAACTAAGACGCGTTTCTGTGCAAAAACAAAAACAAACATAAAAGAAAAAGAAAAACAAGCAGCAACAAACTTAGAGCCAGACTTGAGCCGAAAAGAAAGTTTTTGCTAAACATAAGAAAAACAGAAAAACATCAACAAAAACAAAGTTTTATTTTGCCTCGCTTTTCGCATTTTCCTCTCCACACACAGAGCCGACCCGCTTGCACATATTTTTCCGTTTTTGTAGTACGGGCAAAAATCGTGTGGAAAACCACCAACTCGCCGAGTGTTCGATCTGTGTGCGTTTTGTGTTCGTTCGTTTTCCACTTGATATCAGCAATATAATATTTTTCATTGCGTCTTGCTTTACATTTCTTATTGCAACGGTCAGCCATTGCAACAGCAGCAGCAGCAGCGCCAAGTGGAAAGTCGAAAATCTTTTACAAACATCAAAAACCAAAAGTTTTGTAATCTGTGGATATATATTGTATGAGAGCTGCACCGCTACAGCTGGTACACATCTCAGAGACTCAAGCCCCCATAGATCCCCCCCTAGAAGAAGTCAAAGCAAAATACGAAGAATTGAAACAAAACAGCAATAAACTGCTGCAGTCACAGCAGCAGATCGCCGACAACTGCAGTCAAAAAACTGTAACACAAAAGTTTGGAAAAAAAAATATAAATAAAAATAGCATAAAAAAATCTAAATTGAAAGATTACGACATTTTAGTCTTCTACTTACTTACTTGCTTGTATGTATGTATGTGTGTGGCTTTGTGTGTGTGCGCATGAGTTTTTTTAGGCCGTGTGTTCGCCGTGTGTCATTCGGTCTTCGGTCTCCGGTCTTCGGTCTGCGTTAAGTTTTTGTTATTTCGAATTCTGTGAGCCAAGTTGAAAACGCAACAATAACAACAACGAAATTTTCAAGTTACAGTTAAACTGACGCGCAGCAGCAACCACAACAAAAACAACAACAAAATGGATTTCTCAAAACGAGGATTGAACGTATATTGGTTGTTGGGATTATGCTATTTCATATTACAAACAGGTGAGTTGAAGTTTAAACTTAGCATGAAACTCCCCCCAAATGCCCCTTTAAATCAAAAGACTTAGGGCACAAACTTGCTTCGAACTGTCAGTGCTACGAGTACTAGTATTTGACACTTTATACTTTATACTTATATTTCTAAAGTGCGAATTTCCATTGCAATTGCATTGCAACTGACTTTTGGGCCATTAAGAGTTTAACGTTGTCTCGGCGCCCTTCTTTGTTATTAGCAAGACGTATTACCAAATATTAGTGACGCTAAACTAAATTCAAATCCATGCATGAAGGCCGTTTTTTCAATCAAATCGAATCAATCAAATAGATATTTGCACACTAATTCACAGTAAAGGCCAACAATCTGAGTCACTGGAATTATTCTTCTTCGTTTGCGGCTAACACGTAACACTGAAGTAGGCCCCACACAGCCAAATTGGGCAAACACTTGGTAGCTGTTGCATTAATTTATATGAAAATCATCTCAAGTGATGCGCCGCCACTCGGAGCGGCAGCTGATCACTTGGTTACTTGGCTGTTGAGGCTGCTGGCTTAGGCCAACGAACTCTCAGCGCCAAACGTTTAATATCGTAAAACCAACAAAGTGTTACCGATGATGCCTCAGTCTCTCTTAGTTATTTATGTTACGGTTTGGATTTATAACGTGTCTCTTAGCGAAGTGCGCAGTTATGGTGCGTTACTATGTAGGGGGATCGGATCAAGGCAGATGCATCTACGGCTGTAGTGCATTTACCCGAGTTTATTTATTTTAAAGTCGTCCCCGCACCACACACACGCGATTTGCCTGGTTGCGCTACATATTTATGTATCTTTTATGTATGGCTATTCTCTTTTTTTTTATTTAATTCATTTAATTAGGGATTCGCTTATGATGCAAATGCAATGCAGCTTTCAAAAACAACCCAAAACGTTAAACAACTTGGAGGTAGAGCTCCAAATCAAATGAAAGTAAGAGTTTCTCACAATGACAGAAAGCAGCAAAAGAGAGCAGCGCTACAAATAATTCAAATTTCAGTAGCTAAGCTTCAAAACCTTCACGCCAAAGTCTTGGATTAAGCTGACGCATCAAATATGTATATTCAACATTTTGTTATGGAAATTTGTTTTGGTGGTAGAAAAAAAAGTGAAGAAGACAATAAACTTGTTTCGCTTTCGTTAACCATCTCACAAGACACAGAAACAAACTACAATATAAATATAATGTCAATTCAATAATAATAATATTGTTGTGAGCAAGCCAAGTGGCCAACACCAGCTGCAGCTGCTTCTCCTTTGGCTTGGGGCTTGAATTTAGCTGGTTGGCATTAAGTATTTTGCGCGATCATAAATTCTATCCAAAAAAACATGTTTTAGTCGTTTTTGTTTATTTTTTGAGATTTTTTTTCTTTTGTCAAATTTATATTTAAATATTTATTTTAAAGTGAGCTTCACTTAAGACAAAGCCTGTAAAAAATGACAAGCAATTAATAAACAAAAATTATGCCTATTAGCTGGACTTTAAATCATATTTATAATGTGTAAAAAGTTTATTCAAAGATAAAGTCTGATTTTTTGTCATCTGTTTTTAGCGGAAATGCTTTAGTGATCTGTCCAAAGCAATTTGTTTATATTATATATAGAATCAAAGCACTATTTGCCTGTAATACACAAGTTTTGCGGTATATCAAATATTTATTTTCAATGTCATTGCAAATATCAAAACCAAATAGCAGGTAGTTATTAGGAAGGCATCTCATTACCATTTCCTTTTCCGTTTCTTGTCTTCAGTATTCACTGCACCCGAAAAATACAATCAACAAAATTGCAGGTGATATTGTATTTTTCTGTTTAGCAATTGTGGTTTGGAATTTACCACGAAGCAAATAAGAAGAAAAAAAAAAACACAACACACAAAACTCCATGACGCAGCGTCTTTTGCAAACTGGCGAGCCATAATCTCAAGTCAACTTGTTAATGTTGGCACATGCATATAACGAGCTAACAAAATTGTTATTGTGGTGGCATTTATGCCGATGATTAATCGTTTGTCACAGAAGCATGTTGAAACGCAAATATTTACATGCGGCACTGTTTTGCTTACACTATTTACCTAACATAAATAATAAGTGTAACAAAACAAATTTCCGAGCGAGCGTAACAAGCCGTGCGATCCAGGGCAATCCGAGGCGGGCCAGTGGCCAATGTGTCCAGTGGCCGGTGCCCGGTGGCCGGTGGCTATCCAACGTTGTCCACTCGACGCAACGCCAGGTAATAGACTTACATACTTATGTAAGTTATGCCAATCAGCCAAACGGTTTGTGGCACACAAATTAATTGCATACAATAACAGCAAACACACACACACACGCACTCATACACTCTCTTAAGTCATACGATTGGCTTGAATGAATCAAACGAATGAGTGAGTGCGTATATGAATCTGTGTGACCTAACAAATTGCGGTTAAAATAACTGTAAATAATACAACTTAATTGTTTCATTTTGCTTAAAATCCATAAAAAGATGCTCGAGGGCAAAGTTAAAATAGTAGCCAATAGTTTAATGATGTATGCATCTTGGCCATCTAGTCATACATCAGATACATACACATAATGCATAGCAATATGTATCTAGAGAGAGAACTTGGCATGTCATAAGAAACCAAAGACTATTGCAACATTATTTTTATTCACTCAAAACCCATAGGCATAGTAATTATAAAATCAAACATTGGCAAAGTAGAAAACAATCGGATTGTAATTACGTGCACGTAATTTAGCTAGCTGCAGCGTATATGCCACTTTCATTTTCCAAACTTTTCTATGCATGTAACTTGACTGCAATAAGTTATGTAGCATAAGTGAATGCTTACTACAGATTAAGCCAGCGCGTACTTGTAGTATATGGAATGGCTACAACTCTGGCTAGTAACAGCTGCTTGCCAGTTTGTAGTATTGGTCAGAGTTGCATACGATTAATTACCGTATGTTTCAATTAAAGCCGTCTAAAGCCGACAGCAGGAAGACAAAACTTGGTAGATAGTGTGTGTGGCTTACGTGTACCTCCGAGCGGGTGTACGCATTCAATCAAACTTATTGTTAAGTACGGCTATTGCTTTGGGGTTAGTACGCACATGCGAGTGAGCACGTCTTTTCAAATATCCGCCATTTGGACATTATTTTATGTAAAGCACGTGTGCAAGTAAGCAAGTTCGGCCTTAGCTACTGTAGCTATCGGCAACCTTGTTGTATAATTTCTTCATTGTACCAACAACTTAAGCATGTGTTCCTTTAAGGTAGCAGGCAACGAAATTAACGAAAATAAGTTTATTTGTTTTGGTATTCGGTAATTGGTATTGGGTCTATGTTCAATGAATGTGAGCGAAAAAGTGAAAGATTTCCCAGATGTCAGTTATTTTAACTAAAGCTTGCTTACAAAATGCATAATTATTGGTATTAATGGGTTCGAGCAGAGTAGAGTTTCCGAATTGGAAAGGCTGCGCGTACGTACCAATTCCAAATTCATAGGATTTAAGACGTGAGATATTCATGTTCCCACAAGTTATCTCAGCTGTTTCCATGCCATGTACATCGTCCAACGACAACCACAACGCAAGACAGAAATGACCTATAAACACCATAACAATCGAACCATAACTCATGGCACTGATGACACAATAATAATAATAATATATATATATACATACTATATAAATAAGGCCCGTAGCGCTGTTGGTAAAAAAGTTATAATTATTATAACACAATATATATGTATCACGCCGCAATTAAGCAAAATGTAGCAAAAGAAAGCAGTCAAGTGAGGGGAGGCAAGCGAATGGCGACAACACTTTCCATTTCGCTGAGCTACGAAATAACATTTATTTTTTCATTTCGTCTTTAACAAATTAACGTAAGGTCGATTGCTGCATTGCGGCATTGCGCGACGGACACTGTCGAAAGCTAGCAAGCGTTGCGACTTTGCTCTAATGAAAATATTTAGTATTTTTTTACGGTTTTCGTAGGTCTTCTGTAAGTTGTTGGTGAAAAAGTTGTTAGCCGACGCACTTATGTACTAACAAATACATTCATATCTAATGCGAAAGTTCCTCGGCGAAGCGCTGACACTTGGTGTCAGATCCGTAATAACTACAAGCGAAAGTGACCCCCAGAATGTTGATGAACTCTTGTCCGAAATTTCTGTATGTCTTTTTTATAGTTAAGTCACTTTCGCTGCTACGAGTAATTAAACTGGGCGGCATAAGTCTGCTCAGCTAAGTACCTTCAAGAAGTCAGCGACGGCTATGAATTGTGTGTGAGCGTACCGCACCTAGAGCCAAAACCGAAACTCTTAATTGTTGCTCTTTTTAGTTTAATAACATTATAAGCCAAATCGCATAACACCTTCTGTCAGCATGGGACATAAAACGGCAAACACAACACCAACACCAACAACGAGATCAGCCATGTTTGATGCATGAAATGTCAATGCCAAATCACCGATTACAACGAACAAGTAAACGCAACTGACAACGCCCGATTTCACGCTCAGTTGTGGCTGCAACGTGGTGTCAACGTCTGCCGTGTGAAAGTGTTGGTGCATGCGGAAGGGCGTCATTACATTACTAGATTGACTGCATGTAATCCAAACTGTTGCTCTTTTTTTCATTTTCATTTCCAATGGCGCAACTTTATGCGCATTGCACTACTATGTCGCACTACACTTTCGTTTTTTCCCACTGTAAAACAAAAGACTTAGGCAACGAACTTGCGCGCAGCGTGCGAGCATGCATACATAAATAGTGCACAAATACTTTTATAGCACACTGTAGACTGCTTACTGTATGCATGCGGTAGATTTTGCAAACGAATTTCAAGCTTCAAATTGTTCAACAACAACAATGCATGCGGTTAGCCTGAATTTCAGTCAGCTAGTCAGTGTAGGCAGTTTTGCGGGCTTAGCCATGTAGACACCGCCGCTCCATTGGTAATAAGCACTATTAACGTATTCACAAGCGCTTTTGACGCTTTAATGCACTTGGCAGTAATGGGTATTTTAATATGCAATGTGCATTTGCAGAGGGTAGCGGTGGTGCAGCAGTCAACAGCCAGTAGTAGAACATCAGATCAAGAACACAACACAATTTTAGT
Organism: Chymomyza caudatula; assembly: GCA_035041775.1. Classification (NCBI taxonomy): domain Eukaryota; kingdom Metazoa; phylum Arthropoda; class Insecta; order Diptera; family Drosophilidae; genus Chymomyza; species Chymomyza caudatula. The sequence goes on from JAWNKW010000048.1 coordinate 741,791, forward strand.
TTCTAGGGATTGGCAGTGGTAGCAGAGAAGTTGTCAATGGCAAGGTACTTATTTCCACCTGTGTACCCTAATATCCAAAAGTATTAACCTTGGAATACTTTTGGATTCACACGCACACACAGTCACACTTGTTAATGACTGCCAAGTCGGTATATAATTTCCACTACTCGTCATTAACGCATTGCCAAAGTGTGGAAAGCCTGCCTCACACTTGACGATAAATTTAGCGAAGAAATTACAAAATGTTGGAGTGTGTTTGGGGCGGCATGGATGCCCCACTTAGCGGTTTCATTACCATGCTACCGTGCGCTTATTTACTCGCACTTTCAGTATAGATTGCGTAAAATCTTTTATTTTTATGATTATTTTATGCGAGTTTATGCCAGTTTATGCGAGTTTATGGCTCGCTGCATTCGCACGAATACAGTCATAAATCTATGTGATATGTGTTAGGCCCATTCTAAAGAATGGTATATTTATATAATAATGGCTACCACTTACCTGCAAAGTCATAAAAACGGACAAACCAATTAATTATGTGTATTTTTGAGTAATGTGTGCTTGTGCAATATTAATGGATATTTATAGCATTATGTAAATTGATTTGTATGTGAAAGTATGCGATAATTATAATTCAAAGAGTGTCATATTGAACATATGGCCCAAGCTCGAATTACACTTCAGCGTGTCGCTTATGCATTGAGTTATTTCCACTGCAATACTTTACTTTCCTTCAACTGTCACTGTGCCGGCTCTTTTTATATTGAGTGTCTTATGGACACACCCGACTTGTCATAGATATTGGTATAAGCTGTCGACAGTATTTCGATCGGCCCCAATTGCCATTTGTAAATATTTATGTCTTAGGTATTTTGGATCTGTGCATTTGGCAATATTGTTGGGATGTTGTTGTTTTTTTTTTGTTATTGTAGCACCTTTGCATATTACACACCATTATTTGCGCTGACTGTGCAGCTGAATTTATAATTTCTGCCCATGGTACACTGAGAGAGTTGTAGAGCCAAAACAAAAGCAAAAATAAGTTGTAAACATGAATATTTTGATATTTGACTCGGTTGCTGTGGCATATGTGTGTGTATCTGTGTGTGTATCTGTGTCTGTATCTGTGTGCCCATGTGTTACTTGAGCTTGAGTTATGCCGGTATGGCAACAATGACAACATCATCATTCATAACTGTGTGCATGCATCCAAGCGAATGCTTTTGGATTCAGATTGCGTCCGCCCTGATGAAATCTGTCGTCTGTCTGCCGTCTGTCGTCTGTCTTGTCGTGTGAACAAGTTCAACACAAAGCTTGATTAGGGATTAGACATTAAATGAGTCGCTCAACTCATTAAAGTGCATATTTTCGCTTTACGCTAGAATATGTCTTTATGGATCGCAACAAAGTGACTTTCGACTTGGGTACTGCACCCAACATTTGAGAGTCTGTTATTTCAGCAAGATTGTTAAGTAAATTAGTGTTGGCCGGGCCGCAGCAACAGCTACCATAAGTGACCCCCAAGCCTCAACTCAGATTCGTTGCATGCAATATGTACTTAAAACATGCAACACACAACTGCAGCTACAACAGCAGCAGCAGCAGCTCTGCCCAAGGTCGTCGCCAGTGCACATAATTCAGCAATTTAGAAAGGTAAAGTCATGCCAAATGATTTCGGACTTTGGCGGCAGTCTAGGTGTGTTGCACATTGGGTGAGCCATGGTTGCAAGGACACCAGTCAATAGTCTCGTCGACTTATGTAAACCGTAACAATTGAAATTTGTGCTGCTTGTAATGCTGTTTAATTCTATGCACACTACACACAATCACTTTTTGTGGCCAAAGGCCATCATGGGTTGCACGGAAGACGATCAATATCCAATAAGAAAGCCCATTAAGCCGCATTTTGATCAAATTGATTTTTTGTAAGACAAGCGTTTCAGCTGCACTGCATTGTTTTCTGGCCGACTTCAGCTGAGAATAAAAGTAAAAGTGCTTCCATTGCAGCAGCGCAGCTTGATCCGAATTTCAGAGGTTATATGTGTTTCATTGTCACTTCTGCCAGCAAGCAAAAGGCTCTGAGAAACTGGAATTACTATGTGCTTAAACGGAGACTCCAGTCATGACCTTCAGCTGGGCTTGCCTTTATTATTATTCTTTTAAATTTTTCCGTAGGCACTTTAGTCGATTCAAGGCTGTCGACCACAAGCTTCTGATAAACACGCAAAGCGGTTTCGCTTTTTCCCTCTCTGCGCAGGCTCAGTGATATTTCAAATTTCTTCGGAGATGCATTTTTAGTGGTCACCTTTCACTTTCGCTAGCCAAATCAGCCAAAGCCGCTTAAATGAGCAGGTCACACACTAGAGTGATAATGCATTTCTCTCTTCATCGATTACTGGCTTTCAGTGCACTAACATAATCCTACAAGACATAATGCAGCGATTACGCATAGTTTGTAGGGCACACAAGCCTATGACTATGGCTGATGATATAGCGCAATTAAAGCTGAAAATTATGTCAGCTGTGGACTCCCAAAGCTCCCAAGCTGTGAATGCACCTAACTCCATTCGCCATTAATGCAATTGTTGTTTGTTATGGAGTGTACAAGGTAGTGGTTATTTGTAATAGCAATTCACGTTTTTGGTTGCGCCAAGTCCATCACCTAAGCTAATTGCGACGGAAATCCTCCACTGTAACCACCTGATTTTCAATGTCGCCAAATTCACAGGTAAACAGCAAACGGCAACCAGCCGGACAGGTCAAGCGAGTGGTTTCTTCAATTACAACGCACAGTTTGATGACATTTGTCCGTCCGTTTGTGTGTGTGTGTTTGACTGTTATGAGATGAAAATAATAGCGTGGCTTTTTGTGTTTTTTTGGCGGCTGACTCTTCGGCTGTTAGGTGTAGATGATATTTTGGGTGAATGTTGCTGCACTCGCCAGCTGGTCATGTTGTCTTGTGCGTACTCCAACATCGCGTCCAAGTCATTGAACTGCGCGGCTGCGGGGGCTGCGTCTAGTTGTGTGCAAAATTTATTGACCGTTGAAGGGGAAATTATACTATAATTTATAAAGATTTAAATGTTTTTTATTTACTTTTTTATTTTACTCTTCCAAACTGTCGTTGTGTTTAATTTATTGGTCTATTTGTTGTGTTAATTATAATTTCAATCGGAACCTTTGGGTATATAACTCTATGTTGGTGGGGAGATCGTGGAGAGATGAGAACACTGAGTGCCGGCTGGAGTACATACAAATGATCAAATTAAGTGCCGGTTTAATTTTATGACCTGAGTTTTATTGTTTGAAATTATTTATTTACTTGCTCAGGTTTTTGTTGCTGTTGTTGTTGGGGATGGAGGCGGGAAGCTTCGTTTGTTAAAATTTGTTAAACTCGTTTAACGGTACTTTTACATATCATTTAATGTCATTAAATTGGAAAGTGTTGTATATAAACTGGTTCTTCGACTTATCAATGATTTATTTAGGCGTCTTTTAGGTAAACTCTACCTCCTGTAGCTTTACAACTACGTATTACGTAACAAATCAATTCGATTGAACTTAAGCACGCTGCAAATTAAGCTTAGTTAAACCTAAAAGAGGTTCTGTAACAGTAGACCGTTTATTGTATCTCCAACTGCTCTGTCCACCAATTACCGCCAGCAGCTTCTATTGGCAAATTGAAGGTCGTTTGAGTCTGTTTCGCCGAAGGGGCGTGGAAACCGGTTTTCACTCACGCTGTAATTGCACAAGATCAGAGTTAACTACAAATTCAAATTCATACATATGCTGAATAAGCCATAAAATTAGCAAGCAGCAGCGGTGGAGCCTCTGATTTATTGGAGCACATTAGTTTCAATTTGCTGGCGCTGTATACCGGAGTCTCTATTTGTGGTTAGCATTATGTGTGATGGAAGAGTTAATGACATTTAAGCAGCACCTGAGCAATTTGCATGGTCATCTAACTACGAGCGATTGCACTTGACTAGTGTCTCAGGGTGTGGCAGAAACGTGGGAAAAATGTTATCTGACAGTTGATTTCAAACCCTAATTTAGTTGACATGCCACAAATGCTCAGTTGCAAATTTATTACGTTTCGCTGCAAGTACAACATCCAAAGGCAATGTCAACCGTGGGTTGCCTGCACATAGAGAGTTAACGCCGAGAATGCAGAAATACCAAAGAACTATTTCAATTGTTCTTTAAAAGTGCTATAAATTCACTTGGTCATGGCAGAAGGCGTTGGAAATGTCTTAAGTATCGTGGCATTGTCGATGATGCGTAGGATTCGCTGGTAATGCACAGCGTATCCCCAAGCGGAGCACATACATAATGCCGCTCAATGTCTACGGTACGCCTTGTTGCACACTTTATGAGATGCTTTTGTGCTGATTACGAGCCAACTATAATTTTACATGTTCATGTTCATCTGAAGTAAATAAATTTGTACGCCTGTCTGCAGGCTGTCGTTGTTCCTGTCCTATGAGTTGTGTTCCCCAAGTCTTGACACTAAAGTGAAAATTCCGCTCGCACCTCGCATACAATGATAGATGTGACACCGATAAGCGAATTACTTAGGGCTTGCTTCTGAGTAAGGATATTCCCGCGAGTAATGTTTTTCCTTGACATTGACTTGTGGCAGTATGTGGGCATGGTGGCTTCGGCCACCACTGTGCAAAGTTGAGCAGTCTGCGAGCTTTTAACATTATTGAAAAAACAAATATTTGCTTGAACCACAAGTATACAACTGTTCCGACCAGCGCATTGTAGTCGAAAGGAATGATATAGTGGCATATATGTAGTTGTATATCCTTAAGCGTGTTTATTTTATTCCAATGATAACACGAATGAACTATATTATTATCTACACAATGAAAAAACTAAAGGGATAGTAGGAGTGACCTGGATTTTCTTTCTACGGCCCTGGCCAAGCAATTTTTGGGATTTTGTTTTGTTTTTCTGAGTTCTCATGTTTCCCAAACACACGATTTTATATAGTACAACAACCCGCTACCCTTGAACCTATTTGGATTCTTATGCACTTTGGCAGTCAATGCTCTTTGATGCATGAAATTCAATAGAGTGGAGTACTTGGCCGTTATATTGAGTCGACTTGCTGAAAAGCGACCAGACAGGGGATTCTTTTTCCTTTTTTTTTTCTGTTTCTTTTTCTCAATTTTGTATACGAATGAGTCGGTTTGACAGAGACAGTAACACAAGCAGCTTCACACGTACACTGTCTAGGAAATGGTTGCTTTTTAATACAATTTTTTAACGGTCCAGTTAAATTTAGAATATTTGTTACATATTATAAGTTAAAATGACCGTAACTCTACCAAAATTTCAAATAGCTGTAACTTCCTTGTTTTCAGGTTAACTATATAGTTTTATTTTTGCATGAATTCTATGATTTTGAGGGTTTTCATTTATGTAAAATAAAACTGCAGCTTGTTAGGTGGAATTCTAATTCATTGAGACTTGTACAAAAATATATGATTGTTTTTAAACTTTTCAAGTGGGAGCTATATGATATAAAACTATTATTTTAAATCGCTTTAAAGTACAGTATATTGATTTTGGTAACAATTGTGTTGGCTCATTGTGTGCTTTTACTTCAAAGTCTGAAATATCAAATATATAATTCCTTCAGATCGTATCTTTCGCCCACTGTGTGCGGTTTGCGTTATTGACCGGTTTCTATGGCGCTGGCATAAGGTCAACAGCCAGCCTATGATGAACCAAGTCATTTGAAAAAACCACAAACAAATTGTCATTCAAGTGACCTATGGCACTTGAAGAATTACCAACTATGTATACTCTATTCTCTTCGCCACAAAAAACTGTGTACTATCTCGTTTAGCTACCAGCTGAAACTTGTCTTAATTTTTTTGCGTTATTCATAAAGCTATCAGCTATCAAAGCATCAACTGAAGATTCGAATAAAAAAGCAATATTTTGATGATGTCTGGGGCCCCAGAAACGTGTCTGCATTATTTGACTCTTCTGTTCACCAAGCTCAACAGCAACAATACGAAAAAAGAAAAGATTCACATATGTGTTTAAACTGCCGCCACAAATGTTAAGATATTCTTGGCAAAATAATCAAGAAAACCGGATAAAGTAAAATAATAAAAATAAACAAATATTACCGAACATACAAAATCCGCTTAAATGAACGCTTTGTCATTAGTCATCGAATTATTCAGATAACATAATAATCCCCGCACAAAACACAAAGAGCTCTAATAATGCGTTGCCAGGCAAGTGATAAAAATTTAATTACATACATGCGATACATACGATTATCGGAAGTACACGGCAGTTTCCATGAGGCAATTAAATTCGAAACTAACTAAAATTGAATCCATCAGGCATTTGGTTTAACCCATTTCTGCTAGAAAACAAACGGCCCATTAACCTTGACTTTGGTTTTTCACACAAAAAACAAAAAACACCAAAATAAAATAAATCACAGTTTAAATATTGCGGTCCGAATTCCGACAGTCATTGTAAGCCCAGCAGCCATTATGTGCTCACATCTCCGTTTGCTCATGGCGAATTGCGGCAGTTAAATTAATTTGTTGTTCTTGTACTATTCCTACAAATCATAATTCATATTTTCATAAATTAATTTTTGCGCTGATGGTCTTTGATTTATGCCATTTGTTTTTATTAGTTGCTTGATTGACCGTCGTCGGAGACATTGAGTTGCGTTTGTTTAGCCAATTAGACGTTTTGATTAAAAGTTGTTAATGAAGCTTTGTGGCTTTTATTTTGTCTGTACAAAAAAAAAACATATGTAGTTTGTCGAGATATTTTACAAAAAATGAGAGACCACTGTGAGCAGCTGTGAGTTAAATTTTCGCATTTTGAACTAATCATAAAAAACGAATTTCAATGTTTATTTTTGATTATATGGCTATATCTTTAGGTTTGCGTTTATTGGATGGATTAATTGTACGTCAAAGTGTTGTAATTTATGGTTATTGAAATTTAATATGCTAAAGAGTACTAATGTATTAATCAAATTGGCCTGGAGGGCTGCTGCTGAGGGGCTACTGAATAGGTTTCAAAGCACACCTTGAACAAGCAGCGAACTTAAAACAAGGCAAAGTATCTTTGCTATTTGACTAACTCTACGAAAATGTGTCTAGTCGTTAAATGATAATTTTATGTTTGTCAGTTTATTTCCAGTCTCTCGCTGCACGTATACTTAATATGCCAATAAAACTACAAATAGTGTCAGATTTATAAAAATATATGTGAGCGGAGGCTGAGAACTTTTTCACCCAAGTATAACCAAGAAAACCTGAGAATTGTCTAACAAAGCAAGGCAAAATGCAAAACTTCAAAACCACATGCATTTAATGTGGCTAATTCGCTTATCCGATTGCAACCTTTATGCGTGCTTTGACTTTTCAATGGGTCTTTGATCGCACTCTTAATTGTTTGTATTTATTTTAATTTGTGTGCTTGGAACATACAACAATTGGATTGTCTGTCCATTTACGAGCTTTAAGTGGATTTCGTTGTAGCTGCAAGGATGTCCTGTGCATTATATTTATCACGCTCACTAGCAACAGCAACAATCACAATCACAACAATGAAACTCAATTAGGTTGCAAGGTTCTAAATTACACTGTCCATTTGAGATTACACCAAGTGCAGTGGAATTTTGTAAGCTAACAAAAGAAATATGGGCTGAATATAGAAAATAATTAGCACTAGAGTTCGCAGCATATCCTTTAGCGAGCTTACGAGATTCATTATGATTTTAAACACTTCTTCCTACGTTTCAGCTTATTATATGATCATTCCGAGGTCGAACCCTTATATGACTTTATTACTAGGTAGTTGAGTGCCTTGGAGGTGCCATCACGATAACATTCATAACTTCGTTAATTTGGGTGGTTACTCAGGGTTACCACGCGCGTAAAATGCGTAACACCAATCGATTAATCAAAAATGGTTTATAATTTTTAGTTTAATAAACTAAACTGTTATCTTTATGCGATAAGGATAAATATATAAATAACAAGGAAAATGGTATAAAAATACTGGCATCTCTATCGAACTTGAGTAGCTCATTCTTTTTTATGCTAGTGCAATTTGGCGGTTGTTTACCTGTAGAAAAAGAAAGCACACTCCCTAACCAACACAGCCAATAAAATAGCTTCAGATGTAATATGCACTTGTTTAACGAGTCGGCGTACCTACATCTCTCCGCCCACCCGTCTGGCGCTAAAAAGGACAGATTTTCGCTTTTTCATTTCCAGTTTTTTGAGTTTTGCCCGTTTTATAGTTGTTGGCCAAATGCGCATTGTCGGTTCAAGTTCAACTAAAAAAAATAACCGCCAAACAGGCGTGGCGTGTTTGACTGCCGCCAACTCGTGCCAGGCGTGCATCAGCCGCCAAGACGTCAGCTGCGACGAACTGGGAGCCACTTTCCTCGCGTGGCACTTTTTCGTTATGCAGATCTGTTGAAGAAGCTACCGGCGGCGGCTGCGGCACTTAAATTGCAAGCTGTCCAAATGTTGCCATTTGTCAATTTACGGTGACCCAGTTGGAAGGTTTTTATATTTTTGGGGTCTTGAGTGCCACTCGTTGTTTTTCTTTTGGGTGTTCGATTCGCCACGACTATTAATTATTACAGCGCATCTTATGGCAAAAAGCAGAAGAAGCTAAACTAAAGGTGAAGGTCACTCGCTGCCAGTAGCAAAGACATTTTAGATTGGCTTCCAACTGTTGTTGTTTTGTCTACCGAAGATGTCGTCGTGTGCATTTAGTTTGACATTAACAGAAATTGTTGCTTGAAAATAAAGTTTGTCGCTTAAGTCATTCGTTAAGTCGTTATTTGCGTGCTAAATGAAGTAACGTTAAACGTATCACGGTTTTGTTGTAAAAATCGTAACATCTCTCATTGGCTGCCTCGTATTAAAGGTCAAATGCGTGCACATAGAAATCCTATATTATAGATTTAGTTTGAAAAGCCAAGCACTTGTGGGTTAATCGAACACTTGACGGCTTCGTTGGCCAAGTTACTTGTATAAAAGCTGCCAGCTTAGATATTATATATGTACTCCATATAAATAAAACATGTGAAAAACGAAACGAACACGCCCCGTCGAAAATGCATTGTTTTGGCTTATGCTAAAGTTTATTCTTGGCAGCTACCAAAAGTCGCTTTTGTGGCTTGGCTATTGCATTATTCAACTAACATTTTCATATTTCACATTTGAATTGCGCGCTCAACCTTGGTTTAGTTTTTGCACAACAAGAACAATAGCGTTAGTTTTGAACAAAAGCTCGCAAGACTCACGTAGAGGGACGGACTGCTACTGCAGCCGTTACCGTTGTAGTCTAAAACAAAGTATACAGTTAGCTCTGAGTGACAACCATCGGCGGCATTTGTAGTACCTAAGTGCAATATCTGGGTCTTTGTACGGGCGACTTTCAGCTCTCTGCCTAATGTAGCGCCTCAAAAGTCGCCCCGAGTGTGAAAAGCGCAGTGAACTAAACAAACGGAAAATCCACTATGCGTGTTTCAGATTTTTGCATACCGATATGAGTTGTCTGGGAGTTCTAGTTTGTGATGGTAGCATATACAAAGAGGTAGCGCGATTGCTAAACGATAACCGCAAACACCAGCAAACAAATTTGCTGCCTTTGTTGTCTATTTGTCTGAGAGCTGCGGAAACTTCTAGCAAAATGGTATCCACAACAAAATGGCCGCCCAGCTTTTTGTAAGCTAGTTAGTAGCTGATAGGCGGCAGTCGCGGGCATTTGGCATTAATTGCTCCACATTATTTATAAGCATGACAGGCAATAGCATTTAATTTAGGCAAAACCCAAGACAAACTCGATGCCACACCTTCCGTTCGACTTGTGGAGCATGGGAAAAACTTGGCTCAAAGTTTAAGAAGCACGGCCTTAGCAACACTGTGTAACACTGTGGAACAGTGTTGCACTGTTGTTACATTTAATTGAACAAATTAGCAGTCTAGTAAAAAGTAATCCAACTGCAGCAAGCAGACACTGAGAAATATCCTGGGGGAGTTTTTAGCGCACTGTTGCTGTTACTCCAACTGTTATATAACTGCAAAATGCGGTTTAAGCCGAAGGCGTAGCAACTCTGCCTCCCGCCCCCTCGACGTCCTTCACGTGCTGCGCACACAATCACTAAATGGCAATTGAAAATAATATAACTGACAATTTGTTTTCGCTATGCGTTTTTCGATTGGTTTTAACGCAGCCTTTCAAATTTTGTAATGCCCGTTTGGCGGTTTACTATATACTAAACAGTGTGGGTCTGAAGAGGGGAAGCCTTAATGTGAACCATTTACTGTTCATGGCTTTTAATTTTTAGTGTTATGAGTCACAGGCAGCACGCGGCCAATCTTGTATATTGACAGCCACTTTAGTTTTGTGCAACTAATTGCCACGTTCACGCTGCTTGTCACTCTCAATTCGAAACCAAGAGATAAATAGGTCTCACTAAGTAGCGAGCAACGAAGCAGAAGCATTTAACCTTTTTATTACAACTATTAACTAAGTATTGGAACGTTTCTACAGAAGAGACAATGGGTTCGTTGAAACCGAATGCTAGCATGGTTTTCGAGATTTCGGAAGTTACAAAATAATCAGATTTCACGAGTCTTTAAATCTTTTTGTAATACCAAACCTTTTTTAAATAAATAGTTGACCCGCGAGTTGTGTTGTGCATTTGGGAAAATAAGCAAGCCAAATCGGGACATCTTGAACGGGGTTCCTAGAATAGGGATCAATAATAGCATTCCGAATATGGTATATTGTAGCTAAGGGATTAAGATTTATTGTTTATCAGTGTACACTGTTAGTTTGTTAAATTCTGTTAAGCAAGCAGGTATTACTTTTTTTTGACAACTTGTAAGGCATGTATTCCAAAGCAAAACCGTAAAGGGAAAGGTCACTGCGTTCACGTTCGCGTCAAAACAATAACAACTGAACCAATTTGAATTGCGTGCAGTAATTTCAATGGCACAATTGTATGGCATTTACTGTGGACAGCTGTAACTCTATAAACGCGCATTAAGCTTTTAAAAGTTACACATTGTTTAAAACAAATAAAAATTCCTAACGCGTTAAGCGTGAAAGCATTAGACTCTCAGCTCTCCGCAGCGTTTTAAGTCAACTCGGCTGAAAAACGCGGCAGTTTGGCAATACTGGATTCTTGCAGCGAACTAGTGGGCAGGTATGGAATGGTTGGTTCCACGGTTGCAATGTTACTTATGATAGTCAAATATATGCGTGTGTGTAATAGGTATAAAGTTTACAATGGCTGCCGCAATTTTTGGTAGTACTCGATTTGCTTTGTGTTTGTAATGAGTGTTACCAATGTTTCTGTTGTCATTTGTGCTGTCATAACTGTTGAGGTCTTTAATAAGGCCTTTTTGTATTGAGCTACTCAGCTCAACTGGCAATCAGACTCAGACGGCGACAACGACGTCGACGACGACGACGACTTAGAAGCAATAATTGTTTCTTCAGCTGCACGTTGGCGTCGAGCTTTTGCGCAATGGTTTCAGTGGCGCCTTTTATGGGTCGGTGCTGAGGCAGCAGCAGCTCTGTAAAGGCGTTGTATGACCCTGAACCGATTGCCAAGTCTGTCATGCAGTCAGCTTAAGTTAAGAACGGAACTCAGAGCATTTCAGAGTATATATAACTTGATTTGTATCTATTGCCGAAGATAAAGATATCTGAAGCAAATTTGAATAAGCTTGGAGTTAAGGAGCGAAAACAATCTTTGTAAAGTACTATGACCAGCGACAGCTCGAATGCAACACTTACAACTGAGTTATCGCTTTGCGGCTTATAACTTAACTAAGTCATGCCAAAATGGCACAAGGCTCATTAAGATATTGTATCTGCAAAACATGCAAGTCAGTCGCCCAATGTTTTGTTATTAACTTTACAGTTACAACTTTAACGGTGTATGTGTGTGTATTTTGCATATGTCACGCTCTTGGATCGGCGTATATGCCGACATACTGGCGCAGGGGCACACCCAAAATGTGGTGTGTGTTTATAGCCCAAATTCACCAACAACAATCCGCTCACTTTTTTGATTCTAATACCAAGTTTCTCAGCTATTTCTGCTGCTAACCCAGTTTCATATAAATGTGCATATAATTGATTCTCTTAACATTTAACGTGTACACAATTGCAACGATTTTTATTTAGGTTTTATGGTAGTTGCTGATTTTTTGGGGGCGTTTGCGACTGGTGGGCGTTGCCATAACACGAAAGTTGCTAACAATCGTGCAATTTATGAACTCTAGTTTAAATGGCGATGTACATAAATTTTAAGCAAATACGGCCTGAGGTCAAGGAGTCTAGTCCAAGTGCCAAATATGAAGTTACGGCTATTATTGAAACTAATGAGCTTCCGGCTCGCATATTTATTATTACAAACATCACTTTAAAAATATTGGCCAACATGCGAATTTGTAATTGCATTTTGCCCGCCAAATTGTTATGGTAAGAAAATAAAGCGCCAGCTTAGATTATCTAAAGCCAGGCACCAGCCGTGGCGACTTGCATAAACGGCATATGCGCCGTAGTCTAAAAAAAACAACAACATTACCAGAAATACACAAAAAAAAGCAAACACAAAGCCCAAATTCTCCTGCCAACATTGAATGCAGTTGCGACTGGGTCGATGTCGATGGCTAAGACTTCAGTTCCATTACTTTGCCAATAATATGAGGCAGTGACTAATAACTGGAATTTGGCCCATTTGCATGGCTCTTTCTTGTTAGATACTTGTGCACATGCATTGAGAGAGAGACAGAGACAGACAGAGAGGGAGAGAGAGATCTTTGCCATTTTGCAACCGGCGGTGGCAGAGCTTTACTTGCAACGACCCAACGTATTCTGCCTTAATTTGGCTACCCACTCACACACACAGATTAGATATAATTGACGCTTAACAAAACATTTGTTGCAATTACTTCTGTCTGTTGGCTGTGCTGTGGCTTGTGCGCCCGACTGGGCTAGGTGGGTCATTCCTAGCGACTTTGGGGGTGTTGCTCGGGAGGGTTTTGTGGCCGACTTAGGTTGACTCTTGATATTTGCCGCCTAGGTTGCCTCGAGTCGCAACAGTTAAGGCTTACGCTGCTTGTTCTCTGGCTTACCATATATATCAAGCATTTGGTTACTTCACACTTCCTCTCCAGTGCTTAACCGACTTGACTCTAAAATCCTACGGAAAGTGTAAGTGTTGGTAGTCGACTCTTATGTCACATATGTACACAGCTTGAAATCAATTTCGCTTTGGGCCCATCACTACTACACTTACACAAAATGAACAATTCGTGTGTGACAGGCATACAACCCAGCAGATGATAATGATACCCACGCACCACGTCGAGATCGGCCTGGAAAGTGACTTATGTGAGCAGACATACAACTGCTAGAGAGTCACGACTTCAATAGCCCAATTTCTAATAACCTGGCTATGAATTCATCTTGCATGTAGTGCAGTTAAAGTATCTTTAAACACGTTTCCGTCACTTTTGCAGATGTGCGCCGAAATGTTTTATTTATTGCGCCGCTGCGCTGCCTCCACAGACAGCGGCAATTGAACGCAATTTCTTTTGAATGCGGAAGATTTGAATTTCCAACTTGAGCACCGTCTCTTTTTTTTTCTTCCAATTTCAAATAAACACGAGCAATATGCATATGTTTATATCGTAGGTTGCTAACAACTGTTGTGGTGCAAAAAATCAAAAACTTGAGAGCCATTTTTGGTAAGGAGATGACTTTGTAATTGGTCGCATTGTAAACTAAGTCAATTGCACGTTTGTCTTCGAAAGGAAAGTAATGTTATGAAATCGCTCTAAATCAAGGGAAGTCATTGTTGTTGGCATGTTCTTAATCAAAGTCCGTTATGTTTTTCTTCGATTATTATACAAATGAAATTCAATTGTATCTTAGAGTTGAGTTTTTAAACGAGTCACTTTTGCATATGATTTCCAGACCCAATTTTATTGTAATTTGAATTTGCACATAAATAGGTTTATCTTCAAAAAGGATAAAGAGTTTTGTTTTTAATTCTAAAAGGATCTGTTTCCAGTTTCAAGATTATAAAAGTTGTCCTAAACTCCCTAAAATGAAAAAGGGGAAGAGAGCCGATATTAAAATACTCAATCCAAATGACGAGCTACAGCAGAATTGATCTACTAGAAACAAACAGGCTTACAGACACAAACACTGATTTATACTTTGGGGAGTTAGCTCGCTTGCCTCTAGATGTTGCACACTAAACTTTATTTGAACACACTTAATATCCCTTATAATGATACTTAGTTAAACGGTATAAATATATATATTTAGTTAGAGGCTGTGTAGGCTGACACAGGCTGGCCTTAAAAAATCAATCCCAAATTAATAGACTATTGCCAAGTTACGAATCTGTCATTACTGCACTACCAACAACAACGAAGTAGCTGAAAGTGCAATCCCAAAGTAACTACTGCACTTCCACGCAACATCATGTGGTTGTATAGTATATATTTGAATCATCTTAAGAGGAAAAGTGAATAAAGCATTTGGTAATTATTCGCTAAATAGGTGTGGCTTTTCCAGTTAACCAATTAAACAATCGTTTGTAGCGGAAATGTTACAGCCACCAATTTTCCAGCCACGTTTTTTCGGGGGCGAACGACCTTGGCAGTTGGTTGTGAACAGTCAGAGGGAAAGCATTATTATTATAAAAACTAAGCGCTTTGTATAATTCCAATCTTTGGCTAAGCTTTTGGGCTTTCGTCCTGGTCGCGTATATGTACTTGTTACCCAACAATGGCCAAAACTAAGTAGAGCACAAGGTGAAAATTCGGCACAAACCGCATTGCGTTTGTATGTCCAAAAAAGTATGTGTGCCAGTCTATCCAGATTAGCGCTCCAAAATGTGCCAGCAGCTCATGGTCCATATAGTAGTATGTATAGACTCAGGTGTACACATGGACCAACCAAAACGGCTCAGCTGTTGAAGTGGCTACAAATATTTCCGGCATTGGCAACATTAACATGTCGCTACGGCATGGACACATGTATCAGAGGTACATACATATGCATACGTACATAGTTGTAGTTATTGGAGCTGCAGTCGTTGGCTCTAGTGCTCTAGTGCTTATCAAATTAATTTAAATGAAAAGTGAAAGGAAATTATTATTACTGCTTTGGTTTTATGACTGCGCCCGACGCAACAGCCCTGGCCTGAGCTGGAGCCTGACCAGGTGACGACTGAATTTGCCTGTCCAAGTGCTCTAGTTTCGTGTTTGAATTTGTATATATACTTAGTTATGAGAGTTTAGTTTTGCTAAGCAATTGCTTACGACAAACAAATAGTCACTCCGAAAGGTGCAGCTCATTAAAACTAACCAATCCGCTACCCCGTATCGATAAATAACGCCAACGGCTCGTTTATAATTAAAAATCGGTATGTTTTGTACTCACTCCTATTTGTTGTACTGTGTGACCCCCCAATTAATGGCGAGCAAGAGTTGCAGAGTGATGATCAGGCGGCGGATAGGCGTGGAAAGCTTTTAATTAAAACATAAGAGCCCAGTGCCAGTACCAGGCAGAGGACTACTTTGTGACAATTTGGCAAACTACTTCAACTGTCTAAGCTATTTCCGTGCACCTGCGCAAATGGAGAACACATAATGCTCAAACGCATTCAAATATTTATCGTTTTGTTGGTTTGCATAGTAAAGAGACACCTACACTATGCACATGGACTAGACTGTTGCTTTAAATTAGCCATGGCAGGTTTTACGACATTCGTCTCAGTATTCGGCAGCAACCGAAGTTATTTAGAGGCCATATACTCACGAGATA
This sequence comes from Chymomyza caudatula, assembly GCA_035041775.1. NCBI lineage: Eukaryota > Metazoa > Arthropoda > Insecta > Diptera > Drosophilidae > Chymomyza > Chymomyza caudatula. The sequence continues at coordinate 757,670 of JAWNKW010000048.1, forward strand.
TATGTTGACGGCGTCACGTCATGTATGCATCATTTTGGAATTGTTTGACTAAAGATATTGAGGAAGAAAATTAAATAAATTTGCATATTCAAAATGCAGTGATGATGAAAAGCTGCGAAAAGTCCTATTATCACAAACTCTAATCATCTTCCTGCCTCTAATGCATAAATATGAAAAACAATTGCGGTTTAATTATAAGAAGAGAAAAAAAGATAATAATTAAGTAGTCAGACAAACAGAAACCTCAACCGTGAAATATGAACTGATAATGTATGCTATTGAAAGATGAAAATGACACGCGCTGAACTAACTGAAACGCTAACGGAAAGCAAGTGAAAAATAACAGTAAAGCTAATAACCTGTGGAAGTGCGCTGTAGCCGCATCCGTTGCTTTGAACAAGAAAAAAAACCCATACAGATACAGCAACCCAAACACTATTACAATATATTGCAACATTTTGCGCGCAACTTTTACTTGCGGCAGACTGTTGCTCCGTCCGACATCAACAACAACCACAGACACATCAGCAGCCGGTGAGGAAGACACTGCCACCAGATATGAGCACCTTGACCTGGGTCTATGCTGGTTGTGTGTGTGTGTACCTTTTGGCAGCCGTGACCAAACGGTGGGGCGTTTTCCTTTCAAATAAAGTTGAACTGAAAAATGACAATCGGGGTCCGAGACGTAGCTGAAACTCGTTGAAATTTTTATTTGTATGTAAATTTTGTTGTATGCAAAGAGTGCATTTTGGCATCTGGCATCTGCTTGTATTTTCTATGGTGTTTGCTAATTTCTGTCTTGTATGCCATTTTTGTTGTTTGTTGGGTTTTCGGCTAAATTTATGTTTCGCTGTCGTTTCAATTTATTGGCCAAAGACTATTGGACGGGCTGCCGCCTACAAACTGCTGTTAGGTGGTTAGTATCTTCATTATTTATTTACATGGAATGGACATTGGCCTTCATTAATTTCAATGATGTTGTACGTTGGCGCTTCTTCAGCAAAGCTAATGTTAGTGAGCTGCAAGCAGAAATCAAGGTAAGACTGAAGAATTAACGGAATTCGCTATGTTCGGAATAATAGTTGCCTATGACCTTGTCTCATAAGGATACGCCCACATATTCAAGGAATTTGTGCAACATGTGTGATTGCTCCAAATACCCAGTTCGCAGAGTCGAGCGAAACCAACGACCGTATATAATAACTAACAAACTTATTGGCTTATGACTTTTTCCCAAACAAATTGTCAACATGTTGCAATTGCTTTTGTAACTTTAAGCAGGGCACAAAAAATGAATGAAATTCAACTGTAACAGTTTGCTAGGATTACATCTGGGGCTGCAACTATGACTGTGTCTGTGGCGTCAACAAACTGCTGTGTACTACAACAACACAATTCGCTCGTACTGAATCGCCCCAAAGCATTTGCGACATCAAATACAATTTATATTTATGGAGTAAATCACTCGCTGCTACAGCCACTTCTGCTGCCACAGCCGCCCTGGACAAATTTCCAACTAGCCTACCGACGACGGCATCGACGATCGACGTTAGCGTCAGCTTTGCCTAGACTCAGTCTCGATCCAAATAGAGCGTCGAGGGACGCTCACTTAAAGTTTACTCGCCCGCACCACTCCTGCACACTCAGCTGTAGTTACCAGCTAACTACCCATTCATTCCGAATGCGACACACGATTCGTCCGTCAGGCATTGGCACATGTTGCTGTTGTTGCTGTGCTGAGTCGACTCGATTTACGATCAAGCGAAAGTGATCGATTTTTAAGCAGGCGTGGCTATGGCCCGCTGCATTTTAATGCATGTTGCGGTCTTTGCGCCACATTGCTGCAACTAACGGTAAAAATATGTATACAACAAAAAAACAAAAAAAAAACATAGTTGCTGTCTGTGTGTGTGGCAAGTAAGTGTGGCAGTGTGCGCTGCGGCTGCTACTTATGCAATATTCTCAGTTTGGCCCACTTTTCATACTTGTCGTATGGTTGTTATTGTTGTTACAGTTGTGGTTAGCAGCAGCGCTGCTAACTTCAGGTTTGGTGGACAACATTCACATTTGCTAGAGTAACGCTCTCCTAATTGAGCAACAAGTAATGTCAAAATATTGAAATTTGTTTCAATGGAGCAAGAATTGAAGTTGTTGTAGCAAATCAAGAAAAGTTTGAGGACTCCCTAAACTAGTTGTATTTATGAACGTTTTTAAACACTATTCGAAAGGTGTCAGCAAATCTGTATTTCAAAACGCGCTATTGATAAAAATCATTTGCCACAGTTTTCGCAATGACAGAAAATCAGCCAAGTTGCGTGCATGATATATGCAATTCGACCGAATGTTTTGTACAGGTGGCTGCAAAGGATCAGCAACAACCACTTGCATCTGAAAACTCCAATTCGACAGAGGCTGTCACCATATGTTGCATTTTAACGTTAAGCAACGGTAGCCGGTAGAAAGGCGTCAAACGAACTAGTCGAACGAGCAGACTGTGTTTGTTGCTGGTACAGAACTGCTGGCGTTACGTATACGCAGCGTTGGCTTTCGTCTATATAATTGGTCATTTTGTAAAACAAATAGAAGCAGTTGACTAGACGGACAACTGACGGAAACATGTTCTGGATTACACGACTGGCGGAAGTTGTTTAAAAACTTGTTTGTAGAATACTACTTAAATCTTGGGCAGCTCACTTTTCAAAAAAGCCTAAAAAAAATGCAAATTTGTATGCCATTTAAAAGCTCAAACGCTTGTCTTTATGCAATTTTGCACGCTTCACTAAACTACTGCAACTAAGCAACTAACTAACTAACTGAAACAGTAAGCCTCACCTGGCCAACAAACAAAACTCCTCTTTCTACCCAAACAACTAGTATTACGAACTTGCAACACATAATCGACTTTTGCACTCTCTAAAAACTACCTCGACGTTGATCGAACAAACGCCATTTGATAACAGAAAATTAAAATAAAAACACTGAATGCTCCTGCCAAAGACCAAGTCGACCAACTAACCAACCAAAAAGCGTCAGCCAGACAACAAAACAGACATGGCTATTAAACCTGGCCAACAAAAAGCAGTTAACACAAAACCGTAATAACTACACACTGCCAAAACTGCCAGGCGCACAGACACAACAGCAAACCATTCACCGAAAACCCAAAGAAAGTTGGCACTCAGGCGGCCAGGCCAGCATAATAAAGTGCTGTAGCCTAAACCAACCATGTCGACTTGGTTGGCCAGTTGTAGACAAACTCCGAAATTGGAGCATTCTATGCCAAAAAGTCGAAAGGAAAACGAAACCAAGTTGCAAGGAGAAATACAATGCAAGTCAGCGTGGCAGCTCGGCAGCTCACCAGCTCACCAGCTCAGAGCCTTGTTGTGTAATCAACAAATGCGCTTTCAACGCCAAAGCGTGTGTCCAAGCCGGCTCTGCTTTGAACTCAAGCTGAAGCCCGGCCTGGTCTGGCCTGATCGCATATTTGCTGGAGACGGAAAAGTGACTTAATCGTGCGCTGGCTGCCCACAAATATTTTACCATTTGCTTGCTGCAATTTGTTAAGACGAAGAGAAAAACCTTTGCTGTGCTTTGCTTATGCCACCGCCCCTCCAATAAGCAAGTTGATCCATTGCCAAAACTCTTGAGCTCTGGAGTGAAGTGTTTCCTGTTCTGCAGGTGCAATTTGCAATAGCAAAAATCTCCAATGACAGTAACGAACTCAAGTTGAGAATCAATAAAATCAAAGAGAAGCGATCTATTTTGTCGAAACCACATACATGGTACATAACCATGTGTCTTATACTCACTCTAGCCCTGATATATGCATGTACATATGTTAGCCTGCATGGTCGACATTTGTTATGTGTCAAATATTTTAAGCTTTGTTAAGCGTGAATAATTTCTAACAGATTGTCCTGTGGCCAGTACCTTGCGTTGCATTGAAATTGACTCCACGTGGCTGTCCAAGCAAATTGGTTATGATTTATTTTGGAGTTTTCTACAAGGAAATACGGCGGCAGCAAAACTGTGCTTTTAGAAAGGAAAAGCCACTCTGCGGTGAGTGCCCCAAGCTTCCTGCGAGCTGAGTAAGCGAATGGCTTCGACTGGGCAGCTGGCAAAAATGGCATAATAAAAATATTGCATGACTTAACTTGAGACTGGCGAAGTTCATGCACTCTTCATGTATACATGACATACATACATACATAAAAAATGAAAATCGGATTGGAATTGGCCCGATAAATGGAATCGATTTTAACCAATTCCCAAACAGTTTGGAATTTCAAGAGAATTAAAATTTGAATTTCAGCAAAATGTTATTAGATTAAGTTAGGTTATTAGACAAGCTACAATGAAATGGTCTTCTTCTCAATTTTCATTCTGACCCCTTTTTAGCAGGCAATCAAACAGTAATCGAATCAACAGATGTCTCAAAATCATTACCTTTCTATCTTTGAAATAGCTAAAAAGTGGCCAATGCTTTGTCTGCTACTTGTATATCATAGAAATGGGCTTTTTTAAAGACGCCTTCGCTTATGCACTACAAAATTTAAATTTACAAAGTAAAGAGTATGAAACCAACTTAAAACCTGTTAAATGTTGCCCTGCGTGTGGAATTCACTCTATAGTTGAACGCTACGCCCTCTCACTGATTTGAGCAATCGATGGTAATGCCGAATCTTGGCGGTGATTTATATTTCCGTCTGGTGTCCGCTCGCAGCGTGCGTTTAATTGTGAACCACACCTAAGCCGACGCAAGGCTTAAGTTTCCGCCACTCTTAATTAAAAGTTCAAAGCCCGTTTAAAATGAATTGAACTATCAAAATTGGCATTACGAACGTTTGTTTGCTATCGTGCCATTTACTATTTGCTATATCATAGCAGTTAATCTTTACAATAGAAAAGCGATCATTTACTCAGTGAGATGTCTTGCAATCTAGGGCACTTCATAGCTAACTATCTCTTTGTAACTTATGCAACTATTAAGCAAATGTACAATCTGGACTCTCACTCAAGATAACTACTTGTCCACCAAGTATCTTCCAGATACTAATGGGCGGTACTTGAATGAACTTGGTACTGTTGAATTGGCCAACAAGTGAATGGATAGGAGGTATAGACCATACGACAGTCGAGCTGACCAAAGCCCATTGTCAATTCCTCGCACGGCTTATTAGCGGCGGCATAAATCAAATTTTCAATTGTGCCGCTGCAACAGGCAATGCCATATGTGGTTGCAATTAGTGCAATATTTCGCGCCATTTGCCTAAATTTGGCCATGTTGTTGGCGGTGACCAACTTTATGGCATAAAATAAGTCGGGGGCAATGTTGAAATACCGTCTGGTCAGTGTCGCTTATATGTGCGTAACGGTATTCGTGGAACCTCTCATGATGGCTTAGTCAAGTTATGCCCGAAATGGAAGCCAATGTAACCCCTGTAATCAGTTTTCTCAACAAACACGTCACTTAAACCTAATTTTCTGCATATATTAGCACCTAACGCGTTAAAATGATTTGTTAAAGTACACAAACTATCAACATTCGATGGGTATTTGAAGAGTGTCGGCGCTTGGCAGGGCCCCTTATAAATATTCAACGGCGGAGACACAACATTTAAAAGCTAAATTGTCACAGATGCGGAGTTAACATAAATTGGTAATAAAACTCACCGCACTGCGCAACAAGTTGTCGTTTTACGTATCGCTATTTATTTATAGCATATTAATCATTAACGGAAGATAAGCTTAATAAAAGCCAAAAACATAATTAGATTAGTCAAAAGCTGTTAGCAATGTTACTTAATGATTTATCTATTATCCGTATCAATGTAGAAACACATTTATAACTGGCGCAAGCAGAAGTAACTTCTTCAGAAGTAACTACTCAGCAGAGCGAAATACATATGTGTAATTCAAGTTTGTTGCCTAAGTCTTTTGTTATTACTTGAATCAAATATAAACGCATCCTAAAAGAGATGAAAGCCTTTAACCAAAATCTTCTTTGCATTAAACCCACTTTTGTGATTTTTTGAGTCGAGAGAATCTTATCTTAAAGTAATAATTTTGTAAGTTACCAAATTAGTTATTCCAAACTTAAGAGCGAAACCAATCAAATTACCAAAGACTTCGAATAACCGTGTTGGTTGCTGCACATACTTTTCAAATAAATAGAGCGAAAAGCAAAGCAAGCGCTCAATAAGAGACCCAAAGCCAACCATGCTTACAGATAAATCACTATGCATTGCGTAATGTCACAGGCAATTCAAGCTCGACCTGTGCAACAGCACGTACTGTTTGTCTAGTGACGCAGAAACTAACAAGATGTTATGCTTAAGTATATGGGGCTCCTAACACAAATATGTACCAACACCCCATCCCGTCACTACTTTTGCGAATACTTTACCCGATAAGATGGTAATGGTGGTATTTTGCATGGCCGAACGCGTGTGGCACGTGATTAGCGTGCATTGTCTCTGGCGCAGATCGTTCACTTAGTTGTCAATCAGTCCATACGAGACTTGTCAACGCGTCTTAATTGCACAATTTGTGTCATCTATAGTAAATGCCTGCACTGCATGCTAAATGGTAGTAGATCTGCGCAAACAACCTTGACCCGATTGCTCGTGTATGACGACTATCTCTCTACCCGAAACATAAGCCAAAAAAGCATTAGAAATGTAAAGCGTTATTTGATTTCAACTTAAACAGCACGGTGGGTTAGAAAGGTCGAGTAGACCACAATGAAGCACGAACAAAAAGTGGCAAGCTACAGTACATTTCGAGTTGCAGTTATGACCTGCAACACAAAATGCAAAATATTTACGAGTGCACTGCAAAAGTTAATGGGAATTTAGTTGGAAAGCAACAAGGGTACAAGAGCCGTTAATGTATGCTGCATGTTGAGTGAAACGTGCCTTTCGTGCTCATAGTCGTGCTTGGTCAAAAGTGCAACATAATGTCGTTGTAATGGTCTATTATTGTTTTTAATATGCTCAAGTTACATTTAAGTGCAGTAGTAGTAGTAGATGTTCAAAACCTTTCATTCAGAAGCTCCAGCTATAAAGCAACCAATTTAAAACAAGTCCATTTGAATAGAGCATCGTAGCAAGTATCGTCAGTTAGTATCGGTATCGGTATTAAACATATAGATTTTTGGATTTCCTAGTTTTCTAGCTAGAAATTTAAGACATTACAAATTGTGCTGCAACTCACTGGGTCCTTATGCAATTATCAGTCACTCGTATAGCTTCAATATGTTGTAATCGTGTTAATTTGTTATTTTATGCCTTGTGGTGGTGGCCCCCGTTCCAAACGAAGCGAATTATAAATCAAATGCATACCTACATATTACACACACATTAAGCAGCCGTCAGTCGGTCGGTATGATGAATCTTAATTTGAAATTTTAACAATACGATAACAACCTAGGTGTATCGATGACTCGATTCGACTCTGACGTGCGGCTAAATGTTGCTTTGGTAGGCTTGTTGCTGTTGCTGTTGTTGCATTAAGCTGCAATAACATTGATTGCAATTGCAAGCGAATTGATTTTAATTGAATTTAAATTGATCTTCGATTGTTTGATTTGAAAATCAGATTTTGGTTTTTCCAAAAGTCTTTTGTGGCTGCTTATGTCTGGTCTGTCGAGGTCTGGTTGCTGCCTTTTTCAAGCGCACTTTGTTTAAGGTCAGTTTTGTATCTGATTGTTGCATTTTAGGTGCCCCTTTGTAATGCACCTAATTATGCAAAATGTAGTCTTATGACGGCACGTTTTTGTTATTAGAACTTTATTTATAATTATTAAGTTCGGCGGGCTCTTTGAGTCTTATCCTGCCTTTTGTTCGTTATCTAGATTTTTGTAAGAAGTTGAACAAAAGAATTCTGTCTTATGAGGCAAGTGTTAAGCATTACCAAAAGGCGTGGGCTGTGGTTTTCATTAAAATTACGAAGCTGCGGAGTGCCGTTAATAATCATAAAAAATTGGCATTAAGTTAAACTTTTGAGTGGAATGAACTTTTTACTTTTTACAACAGCAAAAAATCAGACTCATTTTCATATCAACTAAGGCAGTTTGGGAACCGGTTCCTATTATCCAATTACCTTTGGAAATTTACCCTGACAATCACTTTATCCTAATAAATTTTTGGAAGTTGAAATGGACTCATTAGGTTTTGTTAAAAATCGAAGAGGAATTTAAGAAAGAGGGCAAAATTGCAAATTGTCATAGGCCAGAAAATATTTTACAAGAAATTTTAGGGAATAATAACAAAATCACATAAATGCATCACTTTTTTGCTCTATTTAATCATTATTTGGAATCCGAGTGCTTGTGTAGCTCAATGTTTTGGTAAACGTTTAGGCGAGCCCAAACAGACCCATGGAACCGAAACTAAGGTTTAACATAATAATTTACCCATTTTTACAACAAATGTTTTATTGTTGTCTTATGAAGAAATAAAAAATACTTATAGCCTGATAGGTGTGAGAAAACAAAGTACGATACTTGAACTGCCTGCTCGAGTCAAGTGATTTTGCACAAGACTTAAGGCTGTCCTCTTTTCTCATTGTAGAAATCTATAGTTTTTATTCTTTGTCGGCTGCACCACAATACTTTTTTGTATTTATACAACTGATTGCAATAAGAACTCAACCGCAGTAATGTTGTTATAACCAGCAAAAACAACGTTCTACCGTTGTTCAAAACAAAAATAAAGATGATAATGGATGCATCCTTTTAAGTTTTTTTGTATGTAGTTACAAACACAGATCGTAATATATTCCTTTATTTTTCAGCACCGTCGACAGCGCAAAGCAAACGCACTTCGCGCATTACAAGCTCTCGCAGCTTTGGCACAAATGTTAAACCAACTAGCTCAAATGGTCTCAGCTTTGACTGTCCCGAGGAATTTGGTTACTATCCCCATCCCACAGACTGCACGCAGTACTACGTATGCGTATTTGGTGGTGCGCTGCTTGAGAGCTGTACAGGCGGCCTTATGTACTCACACGAATTGCAGACCTGTGACTGGCCACGTAACGTTGGATGCGAGATTGTTGACAGCGGTACGTCAGCTACTTCAGCCGAGCTACAGGGCAGCGAACGTAGCAAGGCACAGCAGCAACAACACCAACACCATGTGCCCAGCCGGGTCCGTTTTGGATCCGCTTTTACCAGTCCAGCAGTAACGCAGAAGACACCTACAGTGCCCCCGCAGTACCATAGGTCCCCGCCGCAGGTGATACAGGCACAGGTTCAGCACATACCGCCACCCCCTGAGTTGCGAGTTCCCCCGAATCCGGTGATAACATCCCGTGGACAGCCAAAACCATTGCTCGACTCTCAAGAAGATATAGCTAAGGTGAGTTGCGGTTACCGCTTTGAGTAAAGTCTTATAAAAAACTCTTAGCTCTACGCTGAGGCACATGAAACATTGCCGCCTGCCGAAGAAGAGGAAAGTGACCGTCAGCAACGTGTCTATAGAGGACAACCAAGTACCGTGAGTCAAGTGCAGCGTGACCGCGACGGCATTTTGCACCAAGCCAGCATCAATGCCATACCCAACCACGGCAAAATTGGATCGTATACCTTTGGGACGGCTTACAGGTAAGCGGAGCCTCCTTAGAGTCCATAGCTGGTAAAGCTTCTGCTTGCACTTAGAATCTCATCTACCACTGCTTCTTAAATGCAATTTGTTCTTTTTTGATGCTATTCTACATTTTTTTGCTATATTTTCAACAAAACGCAAAACTGACTCAAAATTGTCTGCAACTCATCGTACTCCTCTTTGATATCTCATTCAATGCACTATCACTCTATCTCGCTACAATCAATCCATCGACTTTAAACCCTATTTGGCCAAAACTGTACGCAAACAGAGATACTTCAAATGACCACTTGACCAACGAACTGTCAAACAATCGACTTGATGAGGACAGGCGACGTAAACGACGTGATATTAGTGAGCCAACAACTACAGAACAAGCGCAGGCAGTCACAGCAACAGAGCTGCCAATTGATTCGAATACCTCCAGTGAGGTTATGGAGCCAGACATCACAACCACACCTCTAGAGAGTGACGAAATATCAAATAACTCACAGGAGCGATATGACGAAGCAGCTTCAGCTTTGCCAAAGCTCCAAAAATATTCTTCGAAAATCAGTCAAACACTTAATGCCAGCGTAGCAATTAACGGTTTTTATGATTACGAAGAGGATGCGCAATTCTCTGGAGATGGTAACGATACAATTACCAGTGAGTCTAAGCGACGTCCAAGGCAGCTTCGGCCTTTACAGCATGTGCACGGAAAATGGCCAGCGCACAGCTTCCGATCCATCGACTCGCACCCACATACGCAACAATCATTTTCTCAACACCCTTATAGCTTTGGGAGTTACAACCCCTACTTAACGCCACCTAGCCAGCAAACGTATACCAACCACAACTACAATCAGCTGGGGCCCGGCTACCAAACATACCTTCAGCCTCAACAAATTGCGCCCAACTATCAGACAAAGCCAAAGGTTGTTTATACGGGATATAATCTGTCGCTGCCACCACCACCCACGGAAGATGATTTTCGACCTATTGCAGGTAGCTACTATGGTGCTGCCAGTGCGACAACGTCGCGTCCTCCTTCATCCTACCAACATGCACCACAACAGCCGGGTTCCAGTGATTTGCTTCCATTTCTTATACAACAACTGAAGGAACTTAAAGAAAAACGAAAACAAATACAAGGCGAAAACTTTGCCTACTTTCACCTTGACAATCAACCTGTTGGGCCCACGCATACAACGCTGCCTACCACAACCGCACCAGCAACGTCCCTTCACTATTCCATTAACCCAGCCAAACAAGTAACACCCAATGTCCACTACGCGCAGTATAGCACAATGGGCGGCTTCTACAACAACAATCCAGATCAGGCGACTTATTCGCCTGGCTATCCCAGTAAGCTAGTTTCTCAGTATAGCATTGCATCAACCGAGCCAAAAAGTACGACGGAGAGCAATTACTTTCAATACAATATCATAGCTAATCAGAAGATGAAGGGAGTGTTTAGCACGGTGAGACCGAACCAAATCGAACACGCTGCAGTGAAGATTCGTCCCCCAGTTACTCCGATTGATGTTACACCTAACTTTAATGTTGTATCAGCTCCTAACTTGGCTTACAGCAAGCCGATTGTACTACAGCATATACCCTATAGAGAGCTGCCTCAGCTGCCGAACGGCATTAGCTACGCAGGAAATTCTACTGTACCCGAATCTTATCAGACCTTTACTAAATCAATTAGTCCAACGCCTAAGCCAAAGCCCCAACAAACTACTCCACAGATGACAGTTAGGCCGAAACTCACAAACTTTCAATTTAATATAACTGAGTTCATGACGAACCTAAAGAACAGTGATATGGGCAAATTCTTTAAACAAGTAAGCAATAATGGAAAAGGTAACGTGCGCAATACGCTGGTGCTCCGTCGACCCATAAGCAGCACGACGAGCAGAGCTACAACACGATTAACAAGCCCCCGACCCACTCAACCTTCAACCACACAACCAACAACATTACCGCAAACTCAAAAAACTCGCTTTAGGACAGACACACCAACAACCAGTGCACCGACAACACAATCAACGACACCTCGTTTGCTCAAGGGTTACGAGAGCTTTATTAAAAGTATTCAAAGTCAAATAAACAAAGCAAGCACAACAACAACAGCTCGTCCACAAACGGTTGAATATTATGATGAGGACTTTGATGGAGGAGATGAAGATGATGACAACACGGATATGTTGCCCCCTTCTCGCATGCCGCCATATATGCCCACGTCTGAAACAATGGCACCGCCACGCCCACACCTGGGGGAATTAGCTCCAACTTCTTCTACTGCCAACCCAAGAAAATCGCGTCCGAATTTTCAGACAGGTTTTATGGAGGCAACAACAACGCGGAGACCATTACCGAGCTTCGCCCAGTTTTATCGACCTAATGCAGAAACCGGTGTGCCCTCTTTCCTTAACTTCCCCACTGACATTTTCCAGGAGCTCAAACAGCGGCTGCCGCAAATGAAGGAGACAACTGTTGGGGGAAGGCAGGAAACAACGACACAGGCCACTACGCGCATTGCCTCAAGCACAACGAGCACTACGGGTCGTCCAGCATATCGCACTCGTGGTCAGCACAAATGGCAGACCCAGGCCCCTGACAAAGAATCAGCTGTGGGTGCAGAGCGATCCAAAAATAAGACCCACTATCAGCCCAGCTTGGCCAAGCCCAACACAAGCTCTTCAGCTGTCGGCGGATTGCAACTTAACTCCATACATATCAACCTAAATGCGGAGAGACACAGGTAGCTAAAACCAAAGCGTCTTACGCCCTATAGCTAGGGCCCAACACCCTGCTCTCAACTACTTTGTGCCGCTACATAAGTACACAACAAAGAATTTCTGTACAGGAAGAACCATATGTATATATGTCATTTCCCTGCGTTTCAGCGCAACTGTTAATACGTTTTACGTTTAGACCTTACCATACCCATCACCAAATCATAACGGAAATGAACTTACTTACAACACCAATACACCGGTACAGTTGACTTAACCCACACTTACATATATAATACATATACTTGGTCACCATAACATCTATCCTTATGTTTTATTGTTTTCATCTACTTTAAGCTAACAAAATATTTCTACACTCTCATTTAAAGTTCTTACTAAAAGAAGTGCACAACTTGATGTCTTAATTATAATAACGATTTATTGTTGTTCTATATTTCTCTCGCCCCTTGTATATATATACATATATTCCGCATATTTTTCTAATGTGTATGTAATATATAAATGCTATGTGTAATATTAATTCATAAACAAATTGCATATTTTGTGTGTGATTTTGACAATGTAAATAACGTGCCTCAGAGTCGAGTCATCCTCACCGTCACCGTCATCGTCATTGGCGTCAACGCCTGCTAACATCTTTGTACAGCCCAAGCCACAAGCTCCTCCGCCACAACCACCACGCCCCGCTAAGGTTTCAGTTGAACAGTTAGCGTCTAATCGTAACTACTACAATTCATCAACATTTAATAATGGGGGCGGCTATCAAACACCACAACAGACGCAACAACAACAACAACCGACACCATTCCAACAAGCCCAACAGGCACAAGCCGCTCCAAGTCCTTATGATACATCATATTATTCTGTTTACGACGACGATATTGATCTATATAGGGAAATTCAGTATCAGCAACAGCAGCAACCTCAGCAGGTACCCCAACAATATCAGCCTCCTGTCCGCCAGCAGCAACAATCCACCTATCGCCCCTTGGAGTTGTTGACAACCCCTACACCATCGCAACAGCAGCAACAGCAGCACCACCACCAGGTCCAACAGCCACAACGGGAGATTTATAGAGCGGAAAAGCCGGCATATAATAGTCAACCGGCTTTGAGTTATAATACCGATTATGATGAGGACTTGATTGCACAGGTGAGTGAGCACAATGTGTATGATCGACTTTAATTATTATTATTTATAATTAAACAATATTCACTTATACAGATTGAGCAAGACAATGCTTATGATCAGCCTACGCGAACACCGCAGCGGTAAGTAACCAACCTCGTGTAAGGGGTAAAGTTACCTATCTCGATTCCCGAAGCATCTCATTCAAATAAACACCAATAAATTTCAAAAGAGTTAGATAGTCCACGCTTTCATGTGACCCAATCAAAAAGCTTTCAAAGCAAATTCTAGAGCTCAGCCTTAAATAGATGATGGTAAAGCACTCTACACTCACACTCAAACACAAGACACGCCAATGCATCAAAATTCACATAAGCACCGATAGAAACAGTCTCAAACTTACTTTTACTCTTACCAACCCTTTACACATACTCACAACGGATCTACATACATACCCGGAACAGGCCAGAACAGGTTACCATTCAAACGCTTGACGATCAGTCTACGCCTACAGCAACACCACGTCCAATTCCAGATCTGGATGGGCGAAATTACTACAATACGCTGACTACACCAAGCTCGACTACGAGCATGGAGGATACAGATTACGGCTACTCCAGTTCAGCGGAATATGCCGATGGTTTAGCCCCAGACTATTACCAAGGCGAACGTACACCGCTGCGACATAACAGTGCTCGTTTATCCACACACTCACCCAAGCTAAAGGATAATGATAATTCTAATTTTATTGCTAAGGATGTCACTGCCAATATTGTATTAGGGCCGACCAAAGAGTATACGGAGACAACACCCACGCGAACACAAAATGTCAAACAGACCACATCGACACACAAGCCGGTAACACGGGTCACTACAACAACAAAGGTCACAAAGCCTCCAACAACAACCACAACAACGTACACCACAACAAAATCGCTAAGGTATATTTCTAGCTGCATTGTGACCTCGATTCTTGAACGCACACATATGTACTCCAAGACTAGAAGATTTCTCTATGGTTGCCTACTTGTCACACTATTATTATTATTTTTTCAAATTGTATCTTAACTGCTCCTTTATTGACTTCAAAATGCCTAGATATAAGCATCCATCGCGAACTGATCCTCACATCACAAAAAAAGCTTATAATTCGGCCTTCACATTGTACACTAAAAACACAATATTTTTCCTGTGATATTTTTCGTAGCTCGAAATACATACAGAACTTGTAGCAGAATATTTTTTAAGCTTAAAAAGCTGCTTATCAATGCAGCAAACTTCAAACTTAGTAACACCAATAGATACGTGCATCCAATATATGTCGTTTCCATTTTCATCCTCTCAAAACGATGCGAATACATGAATTTACTGCATGACAATAATTGTTATCTAAACTTTTCGAATACTTACGTATAGTCACTATGTGTTGCATGAGCGGCCCTTTTGCGAATTTCGCATGAGCATGTGGAAAAAAAATAAAAATTTATTAAAATTCCTCAAATTGCACATAAGTTTTAAGCAAAAAAAATAATAAAAATGAGAACCAAAAAACAATAGGAAAGCGAACTTCGGCATGTCGAAGCAGCCCTTGCAGAACTTTTAAAATTTAAAGAACATTGGAAAAGCTGTTAAGCTTAAATACGCTAAAAGTATCTTCTGCAAGGGCTAAATAACAAACAATCATAATTAAAAGTCAGTTAACTTCTAAAAACATAAACACAGTCACACCGATTGGTAAAAATACTAACATTAATGTAATTGTTTATAATCAATACGCATCTCTTCAACAGCTCAAAAACGCATGCAAATACAAATTATAAGCAACAAGTTAAAAACAAATTAAAGACAGCAATAAAGACAACCACCACACCTCGTACCCAACAAAGTTCCACCACCTCGACAACTATGAAAAGCAACGCTACCTATAGCTCCAATCCCTTTCTCAATTCCAAATTGCTAACTATAGCCAAGTCATCAATTAGCAATAAACAAGCCCCTCCCGAACCAACAATTCCAACTAACACCTTACACTGGCCACTGGTGGGTGGCAACGTAAGTAGTCAACTTGATCAGATGGAGACCATCTACGATGAAAGCCAAAATGTTGACGTGCATACGGCAGAAGCTCCAAACAGTCGCTCGTTTGAGACGAGTACCTCCAAGTTTTTAGACTTTATTAATGCTGCCGCCTATGGAACTAGTCCACGGGGTAACCTAGTTTACGCCCCTACAGAGAAAACTCTTAAGTCTGCCGCCCATAATAGACATAAATATTCGAGCTTCTCTGGTAATGATTATGCATCTGAGTCCAGCTCAACGGAGCAGCTGCAACGCAAGCGTATAGAAACATTTGTACTATCAGACGTGGCCCCGCAAAGTTTTAAAGCACCCATTAGTGATATGCCACCTGCAGAAGTATTGGATAGCTCCAGTACTATATCCTCCCAGTCGAACAAAGCTTATCAATACAGTTTGCAAAGTGGAGCGCACGGCTTCAGCCTGCAAGCTTTGCGTCTGGAAGATGTGGAAAATGCATCAGAGCCTCTATATCAGCGTAAGACTACCACGCAGTCTTATGCAACGAGCAGCACCACAACGACGTCACGGCCAACGACGACAACGCAAGAGCCGACAACAAGCAGCAGTCCAGCAACATCTGCATTGCCTTCATCAGGCTACCTTGAAATTGAGAATATTTTGCCTACAACTTACGCTCCTCCTCTCCGAATTTGGCGAAATGGGCGACCAACTATCCAGGCAGCTGGAAAACACACAACAGACAGCGTTACTGCAGAACCCAGCAGCATCTCACACAAGTCAACCAGCACAACAAAAGTTCTACCAACTTCAACTACGGAAAGGACTGGCTCTGTGCAGAGTTATACAGCGCGCGCCAACATCTTCAAAGACAATCTCAGTCGTATTACTGCAAATCCTGCCATGCGTTTTGTATCTCCTTACAAAAGTCTGGAGAACTTGCTTCAAGAAGAGCGTTTGCAACACAACATATTGCGCACCACGACTAGACCACGGTATGCAAGCGTACCTACTGCGTCACCTTTCCCACAAACCACACCAAAGCCTTATAAAAACCACGTTCTTATTAATACTCCGCCAAAGAATGCTACCTTAGCCGTATTGGCCACAATGGCTACCAGTAATGCGCGCAACTTCAGCGTAAGTGATGCAATACTGAGCACTTTTAGTCCGCAAAGGCCAATGACCAACAACATTCGCACCACTGTGGTTACAAGCACAACCACAACGACGACGACGACCGAGCTTCCGTCAACTACAATGACACCACCTACAGTCTCGACAATACTGGCATCCTCGCCCATACGCATCTCACAGAAATCCATAAGAGCGCGTGGTCGTTCCCGTTACACAGCGGCAACCGTTAACAATTTACTGGACAACTTTGATGAGCCAACCACATATGCACCAAAGTTCAAGCTATCAAACTTCTATGAATCGACGAGTCCTACGCCTAACCTTTATCCAAGCCGCAAGGTGCACCGTGTGCGTGTTGTCAACATGCAGGGCCATCGACAGGCACTACTGGGGCCGACAATAAAGTCTTTAGAGAAATACGACATCTATAAGCCTCCTGAACAGACAAATGAAGCAGTTGAAGTTCTTAATAAATCCATTAAACGCAAGCCCATAGAAAATGAGTCGTTCGCCAGCGAAGCTGACAGCCCACGTGCCGAGGCTTTAGTGGCGCAGCTGCCTGTGGAAGTCAAGCCAGATAACACTTTAGAACAGAGTCCCAGCACTGAATCCATATCCGATGACTCGTTAAGCTCAACAGAGCATGTGGTAGCGATCACCGATCGGCCACCACTAAAATACCTTTACTCTAATAAATATCGCCAGCAAACGGTGGAACGCACTTTGGCTGAAAGCCTGCAAAATGCAGGATATATTACAACGGGTAAAAATCGGCCTAACAAGTTTCGATCAGCTAATGTATTGGAGCAACTGCAAGAGTTTCTATCTGGTAGTGATAGCGACGAAAGCGGCTCTCCTCAATTTGTTGACGACTTCTCGGTGCCTGAAGTACGAGCGGCTGTAAAGGAAATCAAAGAACTGTATGAACCAATTAGCAGAGTTACAACCACAACAACTACTACGTTGCGCCCTACCACCACGCCTATACCACCCACTCGTCCCACATACAGCACATTCAGTGGTCTCAATAAACCTCAATCCAGACCCAATGTCTTCTCCTCAAACTTTGGCTTCACAAGCACAAGTCCCCCCACTTTGATTTCAACTACCAGTAACGCACCCTCAATCACGACCACATCTTATGTTAGTACCGCTAGATCCACCCCCACCCCAACTAGTTCTAGTACAACGCCCTCTGTGTTTGCTATGCCACCTGCGCGCGCTTCCAGAGTAAACAATGCCATCAAGTCGTCGATTGCCGCCGCTGCCACCCAAGCGCCAAGCACTAACACTAGCTCCACCTATCAGCCCCAAACGATTCTGGGTAGAGCAAGTAAATTCAAAAATGGCTACAATCCCAACAATAACAGCAACCAACATCAAAACAACAACAGCAATGCCGCTGCCGCTGCCGCCGTCGTTGCCGCTTCGGTGAAGTGCTCTGATAGCACGCCAAGCGCCAAATGCAACGAAATTCCCTCGAGGTATTAATACCCAATTGTGCTTAACGCTCTTTTGCTCATCACCCTTTTTCTCTCTGTCTATAAAACTTCACCGTAATGTTGTTTAGCTCACAGCCACAAATCCATGTTCTTCCGCTTCCGTTTTTAATTATCCACACTCACCAACTTAGATCTTTGGTCATGTTTGTTGCCCCTCTACAGTGGGCTGTAACCCATATACTTACGTGAAAAAAAAAAAAAAAAAAATACCAAATATAATTTATATCCATTCAGCCTCCGAGCAACAACAAACAATGTACTTCAGACCTTAGTAATATCGATTTCACTTAGTACTTTTTCTTTCGTAATTAAATTACTAAATTTTAGCTGCTCTGTAAAATGTTGCACCCAGTTATCAACTTTTTCTAGATACAATTCTTAAATAGATCACGACTAAGTCAGGTGGTGGCACGTTTAACTATGTATTATGCATAATAGAATCTTTCAAGAGTTTAATTTTTTGATTTTGCATACAAATTTTTACTTTAAATTAGATTAATGAAAATTCGTTAAGTACAAAAACAAAGTACATACTATATGTGAGAACTAAGAAGTAAAATTTGTCTATTGCACTTTAATTAATTTGAAACGCACACTTTGTAATTCCCTTCATCATTATATTGGCAGCATTAATCCTAGTTCTATCCCTGGCAAAGAATATATTTTAAAAATTTTTATGTTTTTTCGGATTTGAGTATATGTTAAGTGAACAAAAAGTATTTTAAAAATTAAAGACTGCGATTAAAATCAATCTAAAAAATAAAATTGAAAGACGTCGCAATTTTAGAATGCACATTTTACTGAGCTCTAAAGTTTGTATTTAATTTTGAACCTATTACGCAACAGAAACAGATAGTTCACACCTTTGCTTTACAGCATCTAACTTAAATGAGGTACAATACCAAAAGTAAATCTGTGCGAAAAACTGACAATGTCATTGTCATAACGCGCAAAGAAGCCCCAAAATACAATAATCAGCTCTTATTTACGATCAGTCCAATTTTTACAGCGGTCTAGAAAATCTATATATAATACTTAATTGTTTCTTTACTTTTCATGCATATATTTACTTACATATTCAATTCAAATGTTAATCCCAATCCCAGCACACAGACACATACATACATATATGTACGTAGTATGTATGTATACTATATACATAAGAAGTATAATACTTTTTGGTTCTCACTGTTTAAAAATTGGCTACTCTGATATGGAACGCTTTTTTTATGGTTTATTCAATAATATGGAATGGAATGCTTTTTTTTTCTAAATGTTTGTATATATATCTTATTATGGGTATTTGGTGACGAAATGTATCTATTTGCAGCTTGTTAAAGTAGCGATCGGCATAAAGTAGTTGCGTAGCATCACAACTAATCAATGTAATTGTAACGATAAACATGCGAATGTGATCTATATTACTAGTCCGAGTATCTAAACGAGATTAAACCTTTTCTTATCAAAATCATAGGAACAATAACAGAAATCGTGGCAACGCCATGTACGCTAATCAGGACCGGGATATAGTGCCTGCGCCCAATAGAGGCACTCATCCGCCGTAAGTTAGTTAGTTAGCTATTGTAAATGGTGATGTTTATCCAGTATTCTATAACTATAGACGCACCCGACCCACGCTGAAGCCCTCTGGCACCATTGTCTCTAAGGCTCAAGAGTTTGTTGACATCTACAGATACCCAGCTTCACGCCCAGAACCACTTTACCCACAACCCACACCCGATAAGACGGCGGCCAAATGTCGAAAAGATGTGTGTCTTCTACCGGATTGCTATTGCGGCGGCAAGGATATACCCGGTAAGTGCAAAGGATAATTAGATTCGAAAGCTAGAAGCTTGCCAGCTAGAAGTCATGAAAAAACTGCCTGAACGAGGTACACAATTAATACAATATGTTAAATTGACTACGGTATATTGCACAATCAAATCAGGCGGTTTAAATCCCACGGATATCCCGCAAATTATTTTGATTACTTTTGATGATGCCATCAGCACGCTTAATATCCACCTATATGAAGAACTTTTTAATAACAAAACACGAAAGAACCCTAATGGCTGCCCTTGGCGTGCCACATACTATGTATCCCACGAATGGACGGATTATGGCATGGTTCAGGATCTTTATGCAGATGGACATGAAATGGCCTCACACACTGTGTCGTAAGTTTAGGATAATTACCCTACCCCAGGGCTTTATTGCTGGGGCAACATCAACTACATTTGGTTTCAATCGCATCGTTTTATGTTTTTTTTATCTATGTTTATGGCCTGTTTTTTAACTATTTATATCATACTATACATTCTTTGTTTTTCTGTACATTCAACCCTCACCCCATATGCATTGCTATTCATGATTGACAGGCGAGTTATCCCCCGAAAGTATACCCCAAATTGTGCTTTTAACATTCGATGACTCCGTTAATGATTTAAATAAGCAATTGTACACGGACTTGTTCGAGAAGGGACGCGTCAATCCCAACGGTTGCCCCATTACAGCCACATTCTACGTCTCCCACGAATGGACAGATTATAGTCAAGTGCAAAATCTATATTCAGATGGTCATGAAATGGCTTCCCATACAGTTTCGTAAGTAGCCTCCATTGAGGGTCGGGCACAAACCACAACACATTCCACACCTTATACCATGTGTCAACACACATAATACTTATTATACCTACTACTAACAATCTACTTTACAAGTATTTGGTTGGACTAATTAACCTGCTTCTTCTTCAAAAACAACCACCCACTTAATCCAACTTCATTACAATTCAATTTTGTCCAACAGCCATAGTTTCGGCGAGCAGTTCTCTCAAAAGAAATGGACCCGGGAAATAGCCGGCCAACGTGAAATTCTTGCGGCTTATGGCGGCGTCAAGCTCTCCGATGTACGTGGCATGCGCGCACCTTTTCTGTCTGTCGGCGGCAATAAAATGTATAAAATGTTATATGATTCGAACTTCACTTACGACTCCTCGATGCCTGTCTATGAGAACCGTCCGCCATCTTGGCCATACACCCTGGACTATAAGATATTCCATGATTGCATGATACCGCCCTGCCCCACGCGTAGCTATCCGGGAGTTTGGCAAGTACCTATGGTCATGTGGCAGGACTTAAATGGTGGACGTTGCTCCATGGGTGACGCGTGCTCTAATCCCAGCGATGCGGAAGGTGTAACGAAGATGATAATGAAAAATTTTGATAGACATTATACTACCAACAGGTAAAAAAAGATGCTTAAATAGCTTAATACATATTATTGATTACAAGTCTTTTTCCAATACCTTAAGAGCTCCTTTCGGATTATTTTATCACGCTGCATGGTTTACACAACCACATCACAAGGAAGGATTTATTAAATTCCTCGACACCATTAATGCCATGCCTGACGTTTGGATCATAACCAACTGGCAAGCATTACAATGGGTCCGCGACCCAACACCTACAAGTCGTATCAACTCATTTCAGCCATTCCAATGTGATTACTCGGTATGTGACAAATAAAATTAAGCATTACCTTACGATACTCGCTAAACTGCGCATTTGATACAGGATCGGCCAAAGCGATGCAACAACCCAAAGGTCTGCAACCTATGGCACAAGTCAGGTGTACGATACATGAAGACGTGTCAACCCTGCCCAGACATTTATCCATGGACCGGCAAAACGGGCATACGTTCGTCGCGTATTGACAATGAAGTAGAATTGTCGGAAACTACAGCGTAAAAATTGGCAACGAATGTGCAACGCATTAGGGTGACCCATTTTTTATATAAGCCCTTGTGAAAAATCGCAGACCATACCCCAGATGACTAGGGATAGAATTAAATTAATTGGAGCCTAAAATACGGTATTCACTCGCTCAAACAGTTTCACACTATGTCTTAACACCTAATTAAGTACTTTAGCAAATTTTCTGAAGGGTTATACAAATTTTAGTTAATTTTTTTCATGTAACTAACTGAAAGTTATTTATTCCTTGATGTTTTTCTCTATTTTGCCTATTACGCAAAACGTAACTGCAAATTGCAATATTAGTTTTAAAATTGTATTTTAATAAGTAAAAAGTTCATAATGCTTGTTTTGGATTTTTTTTTTTGAGTGTAATTTCCTCGGAAGCGTGGCATTAGCTTTCCTATGCAAGCTTGAAATTTCCCTCAAAATATATTTGTAAAATAAGTTCATAAATCGGCTAGCGATAAGATAAATGTAAAATATAAGTTACTTTGTGATAATGATTTACAACTGACTTTACTATCACCTAACACATCAAAATCATCTACATTTTGTATTCGTTTTGTCATTGAGGTAAATCCTATTAATATTATGCAGCACCGCAAATTCACTATATTCGCAATAAAATTGTGACAAAACTAATTTGGTTCGCCGAAACTTAAAATTCTTCTAACAAATTTGTCCTAATCGCTGAAGAAAGAAATTCAAATAAAAAGAAGAAACACTTTTCGTGTTATATATGACGACTTTTTTGGTAGTTATTATGGAAATAAGATTTCTTATTACGAAAGTATGTATGCCTATACAAATCTACAGACCCCCAGAAATTGTGTTTCATTGCCGTATAGTCACAAAGGACCTCTCACTTATGAGCTAAATCAAAAACAACAATGTATGCATATGCATACCATAGTTAACGAGATATTCAACGACATATCTTTTAACAATTTCTGTAACAATCTTTTAAGTTAAAATAAAGTGAACATTGCAATAATGTTTATCTAAACTAAACTTACATATGAAAACAACGATTTGAATCCGAAGAAACTCAAGTCATTCGTCCAGGATATATAAGACAGTAAATCAGGAAACGAAACAAGACGAAACGATTGCCAATACTTAGCCGTTTTTCATAAAGATTAAGAAATTTGAACAACGTGCAAGCATTATTTTAATATAGGTTTTAGTTTAAGTCGTAATTTAATGAGTATACGAAGTATTAATTGGGTTTTATTAAATACAACGAAAAAAGCAAGAATATACAAACATATTTACTATAAATTAAGGATACCGTAACATTGAAGAAACTTTTTGAGCATACTACGGGTGAATTACGTATATAGTGCTGAATGTAAAAAGAAATATCTATTTAATAAAATGAAATATTTAAGAGTTGTTGTTTTCATTTGTTGTTGTTGTCTGCATAGCCCATTTCCAGCAGGTGTTATTTAATAACTACTTGAAACCGAAAACAATAATCGCGGTACCTAAGCTCATCCGCGTACTAATAAATGCATTTGAATTGAGCAGGTGATGACCCCTTGCGTGTTGGCTACTAGGAGCTATAGCCAAGAAGTATCGACAAGAAGCTACTCTGTGCCCTATGTTGATACTCTCTAAAAATTGTTAAGCATTAGCACAAAAGAAAAAGTAGACATTCTGATTTCGAAACATACACAATTTGTTCGAATATCCCTTAAAAAAGCCTAAAGCTAATACCAGCCTTTGCTAATAATGGTCAATCTTGCATGTTTGATTCCATTAGTGGACTAGGCCATATGCCACGCACTTCTCTTCCTAATAAAAACCCACACTCCCTTCCACATAGTTAGTATAAAAAGAGGCGCCTGTAACATTTTTGTATCAGTTGCAAAACAAAACATATTGTATGAGTATGTGGGAAATATGGCTGCTACACATACTGTTTGTAAGTCAATGTCCAGGATTGGGTGCACTTAATACGGATAATATTTTAAAAGCTGAAACAGACTTACCTGTAAAATGTCTTAGTCAAACGCTCATCAAGCGCTATCGTTTAAACGAAGAGATTTACGGTAAATGTAATGACACAACTCGCTATAAACGTCGTGTGGACACAAATTTTTATGGCAATCCGAAACCGAGAGCTGAACTTTTGGCCAATCAATTTCATGTTGATGCATACAATTTTGATCAGACGAATTCGCTTGTAGCCCTTGTCAACAAAATAGCTGCGGAATATTTAGAAAAGTGCCCGCCAGTTATATACTACGATAGTTTTGTAGAAAAATCTGACGGCTTAGTTTTGGAAACTCTTTTCAAGGTGAGTTTTTAAAAGTCATTTTTGTTGGTTTAAGAAGTGCATCCTGAGTGCTTACAGACATTTCCCATTACATTCTATCACGGCGAAATCAATTCGCACTATGAACCCAAGAACCGCATGCTTACAAGCCACATCGATAGCAATTGCAAAAGCTATATTCTCTTTCTGTCTGATCCACTAAAGACGCGCCAGATTTTGGGAGCACAAACGGAGAGTCGTGTGGTGTTGGTGTCACGTTCCACCCAATGGAAGCTACGTGATTTTTTGTCCTCAGAGCTATCGTCGAATATAGTAAATTTGCTAGTTATTGGCGAGTCGCTAATGGCTGACCCCCTACGAGTAAGGGCTGTTAATTTTTATATGTATAGTAACTTTATAAATTTCAGTAATAATTATAATCTCACCGTTTCTTTAAACGGGCTTTAGGAGCGCCCGTATGTTCTGTACACACATAAACTCTACGCCGATGGCTTGGGATCTAATACGCCGCTTGTGCTAACCAGCTGGATCAAGGGCGCATTGTCACGGCCACACATTAATCTTTTTCCTCCTAAATTTCAAGAGGGTTTCGCAGGTCATCGCTTTCGGGTCTCGGCTGCCAATCAACCGCCATTCATTTTTCGCATACGTTCTTTGGACTCTAGTGGCATGGGGCAATTGCGGTGGGATGGCGTGGAGTTTCGATTGCTCAATATGATAGCTCAGCGGCTAAACTTCTCAATAGACATTAGTGAAACACTAAAGGGAGAAAACGATCGCAACGTTGTTGATAGCATTCAAATGCAGATTGCTCGTGAGACGGTGGACATTGGAATGTCAGGCATTTATGTAACTGAAGAGCGGCTGGTTGATACGGATATGTCAGTCGGGCACTCACGTGACTGTGCTGCTTTCATAACGCTAGCGTCCAAAGCGCTACCCAAATACCGTGCTATTATGGGTCCTTTTCAGTGGCCAGTTTGGGTGGCGCTAATTTGCGTGTACTTAGGAGGGGTTTTCCCAATTGTTTTTACGGATCGTTTAACATTGAGCCACCTGATGGGCAACTGGAGCGAAATCGAGAATATGTTTTGGTACGTGTTTGGCATGTTCACCAACGCGTTCACATTTACAGGCAGATACTCTTGGAGCAATACCGAAAAGAATTCAACGCGACTTTTGATCGGCTCATACTGGCTCTTCACAATTATCATAACTGCCTGTTATACAGGCTCCATTATAGCTTTTGTTACGCTTCCGGCTTTTCCTGATACCGTGGATTCTGTATTGGACTTACTGGGCTTGTTTTTCCGAGTAGGTACACTTGGTGAGTATTTAATGAACACTACTGGTAAGCAAGTCAAATAAGCACAAAAAATGTAGATAATGGTGGCTGGGAGACATGGTTTCAAAACTCCACACACACGCCAACATCCAAATTGTATAAGAAAATGGAATTTGTCGGGACTTTGGAGGAAGGGATTGGAAACGTCACCCAAAGCTTTTTTTGGAATTATGCGTTTCTCGGTTCGAAAGCGCAGCTGGAATACTTAGTACAGGCCAACTTTTCCGATGAGTAAGCCCGAAACGGTTAATCATATAAATTTATGTCTTTAGAACCCAATTTTTCGCATAGAAACATTTCGCGACGATCTGCTCTTCATTTAAGCGAAGAATGTTTTGCCCTTTTTCAAATAGGCTACGTGTTTCCACGAAATTCGGTATATAAACGTAAAATTGATTCGATGATTTTACTAGCGCAACAGAGCGGCCTGATATCCAAAATTTCAAACGAAGTCAGCTGGGTTATGCAACGCTCATCCTCGGGCAGATTGTTGCAAGCCAGCTCATCGAACGGATTGCGGGAGATTATACAAGAGGAACGCCAGCTGACTACTGCCGACACTGAGGGTATGTTTCTGCTTATGGGTATTGGATATTTACTGGGCGCCATTTCTTTGGTCTCCGAGATAGTGGGTGGCATAACAAATAAGTGTCGGCAGATTTTAAATCGATCACGCAAATCTGCTTCAAGCACATGCTCATCGCAAGTAGAAAGAACTTCGGCGCAACAATTGGCACATGACGAACGAAAGGCAGCTCGCCGTACTGCTGATGACGATGGGAATAAACGCATTGGATTTGGCATGCGCGAGTTTAACTTGACTCGTACAACGTTACGCGAGTTGTACGGTAATTACAATAAGTCGGAACCAAATTATCTGTACAAAGACGGCGAATTGCTGGTAGAAAACGAAGCGGCTTTGCCATCTGCCTCCGCGTCTAGCACTTCAAGCGGAAATCAATCACAATATTGGCATAGCAAATCGCAAGACCCTACGCAGTCACAAATTAACGACAAATATATCAATGTTCCGCATGAAGTACGCGAATCTTTGGATGATCTAGATGAGTTTATTGCACAACATCTCGATGGAGAAAATAACCAAACTTCTGATACAGATACACCAGGTGGCGAAGAAGATAACGATCTTGTGTTTGGAGTTAATTCTAAGAACGATAACTTTGAAAGTAGCAAAATTTATGATTTGAATTTATTTACAGTGCATGAAGTCTCAAGTCAAAAATAATATTGCAGAAAAATGATTTATTAAAAATTTCCAACTAAACTAAAAATATATTTGGTTACAAGTTGGAATAGGTACAAACCAAGCGTTCTTTTATAAAATTAGGCTTTAATTTTTGTTATTTGTGCGCTGCTTATATATGTAGATTTAAAAAATAACGAAGCTGCACATATCAGGCAGCTTTTGCTTTCCACTGAATTTTATATAAATACGATAGTCATCGAAACTGCATCGTCATCGATACCTTCAACTTTCAATAATATCGAGTGTGTTTTTGGCAAATAAAATGGTAAAATTTTCCATTTACGCCATTTGTTTTATATTATAGTTTTTTAAATAAAAAAAATTGTTGCATTTTTATGTTCAAACGCACTTTTTTCGGGTAGACCGCTAAAGTGCACATCCTACTCGAGTTGATTCAATTAATATCGATATCAACAATAACAAAATGTAAGACATTAATATACACGTAAACCTCAAGTTTTTTTGCGGCATTTTGTATATTTAATAAAAACAATAATAATATGTTGTTGAGAGGCTTAAGCTTACTCCTGATCGCATTTGTTACGCTAGCCATAACCGACAAGCCGCCTTTCAGTGGTTCACCAAGGGAACAAAAGGAAAAATCCACAAAACTGCCTCCGTGTAAAGCGTGCAGTGTATTGGTTGAGTCCTTTAATTTAGGACTTGAGAAGACGAAACGTGGCAAACATGCTGGTGGCGATGCAGCATGGGAAGAGGAAAAGCTGCGATCATATAAGACTAGTGAAGTACGTTTGGTTGAAATACAAGAGCGTTTATGTGCCGACGTGAAACGTGGAGAGGACCATTGCCATACATTGGCAAATGAACACGAATCGTTGATAGAGGACTGGTTTCTGCACATGCAAAATGAGCATCCTGATCTCCATGCTTGGCTGTGCATAGATAAGCTGGGTGTGTGCTGTCCGCCCGACAGCTATGGACCAACGTGCCAGATATGTGCAGACTGCAGTGGCAATGGTAAATAGACAACCAAAAGTTAACAATTTAAAAAAAAAATGTTTTTTACATGTGTAGGTAAATGTAAAGGAGCGGGCACTCGTAAAGGCAATGGAAAATGCTCCTGCGACCATGGGTACTCCGGCACTAGTTGTAATGAGTGCGATGAGCAGCATTACGAATCGTTTCGTGATGCATCCAAACTCTTATGCACAAAATGTCATGATGCCTGCGGTGAAGGCGGCTGCACTGGAGCGGGCCCTAAAGGTTGCCGCAAGTGTAAGGATGGATGGCGCATGGATTCGGAGACTGGCTGTGCAGACATTAATGAATGTGTTGAACAACTACGTGTTTGTCGCACGCAGCAGTTTTGTGTGAATAATGAGGGATCATTTACTTGCCTGGAATGTGATCGCTCCTGTGATGGTTGTCACGGGGACGGACCGGATATGTGCCGGCAGTGTGCTGTTGGGTACAACCTTAAAGATGGCAAATGCCACGGTAAGACCACAATTAGAACCTTATATTTATCTTTAAAATCTAAATTAAAACAAATAATTTCTTGCTCTCATGCTAACGCTGCCTTACTATGCAAAGATATGTCGTCCGAACAACGAGAATCTTTTGTGAACATCACGCGCCTCCTCACCTACTTCGGCATGTGCGTTGCCACATGTGTTATCTTTCAAAGCTCCACACACATTGCCTACATTGTGGGTGCGGCTGTGGCCATCTACATAGCCGCCTCAGAGTATTGGCTAAATTCTGCACCACACGCCGCTCATAAACCCGAAATAGACACAAAGCAATTGGAAGATCTGATTATGAAGTCGTTGTAGAACAAAACACAAAATAAGACATGCTTCAATGGGGCTTTACTTTTATTCTGTGAATAAGTTATACCGTTAAGCCACAATATTTGCCAATGTTTTTTTTTTAATTCTTAAAGATTTTCTATATTTTGTTTACAGTCGCTCCGAAAGATTGGTCTGATGTACCCGCGGCACTTACACATGAGGAATTGTAACGCACACTGATCATGCACCACCTGTAGTCAATTTTAGTTATAATAGGCACATAGTATTACAAGTTATAATGCCATCGGGAAATGTAAAACACAATGATTGTTATTTGCCAAATGGTCGTAACCAAATTAATTCAAATCCAAATTTAAATTATATACTAGTTTTTTTTTATCAAAAATAATCATTTTTATTGTTGAGCATACTACAAGTTTTGGAAGCTATCTTATAGCTGGTAGCCATGATTATTTTGTGCTTGTAATAACATTTAATTGATTAGCAAGCGGTTTATATGAATAACAATAATATTAATTATAATTTTTTTCTCTGGATGTCAAATATGTTTGCCTAGTCATTTGGTCAATAGGTCCCAAAGCGCACGCTGATAACGCTCTATGCAGAATTTCGCTCTAAAGCGTAGTATTAGCGACGATTGCTAATCAGTATATGATCCAAGGGCGGAGGTTGAGGCCTTTTTGCATAGTCACGAGATGTTTTAGTCATTGTAACTAAGCCCAACTCTGTCAACACTGCAAGACTGACGTAAATGACCAATTCAACATTTTTATTTACTCGACACAAAATTCTAGTATTTCCCAAATTATTCAAAAGTTTCTATTTTTTGTTTAAACGCACACGCCACCAGCTGTGGTTGGGTCAAAAGCATTTGAAAGATAATGAGTTTTGTTATTTTCAAATATTCTCAATAGAATTAACGCCTTGATCTTGGGCGACCTTGTTTGTGATTAGCATGATTGCGCATTTTGTAGCTCTACTTTTATACAGTAGCCCATCTGTTTTTTCCAAATCTACCACCCTATTGAAATAATTGCCAACGACCAATTTTCAAGGTGCAAAAGTTCAAAACTTTCACACATAGGATTCGCGCAAAAAGAAAATAAAAAACGGAAAATAGAATTTCAAGAAAGTTGTATGCCTTATCTCATGTGACATGAACTTTTCCTAGTTGTTAGCAATAAGCCATTAGACATAGACATATTTGGAATTCGCTACTTGGATGTTCATTGCAAAATACGGAAAGGAAGAGGAACCAATTTCAGTAGGATTCCAAGCGCCTATTTTTAGTATATATACAACTAACTACTCTATTTTAATAGTTGCTCGCTTTCTTTAATTGCAACAAAATCCCGGCAAAATTATACATATGTATGTATATAACATATAGCATGGATTGTACCGCAACGCAAGCTGATGCTGATAAGCCGAGTTTTTGTCTGGTCATCTTTCCGCGTTGTGGCAGAAAAATTTATAAATGAAATTGAAACTTAGCTAAACCGCCACAGTTACCCGCAACACGAGCGAGTGACAAGTACAATACAAAGGAAGCTGTGAAAAATATAAAGCAATCTACTCTTACACTACTTTAAGAAGTAAGTGTTTTCAATATTACAAACGGGCTGAAACTATTTTTTTTAAACTCTACTTGGCAAAGTTAAACCCGCAGTCAGTTGGGCAATAAATTTGAAAGTCTGGCAGCACCATGTTTTCGTCAGCATGCTAAAATCAGCTGTTTGGTAGTAGCGGTGAAAAACGTGGAGGATTAATGCAAAGAACAAGAACGTACGAAGTTATATTTAAGAGTTGCAAAACAATTTAAGAGCAACCGTTTGTTATTCGTGCTCAAAGATTTTCGTTGGGGTATCAAATCTTTTCTGTAGAACCGTCACAAAGTTAGGACGTGTACGCCGCAAAAAATATATTGCCGTAGCCGTCGCTTAAACAAAAAGAAATCTGTGTTTTTTGGTTAACATTAGCCCTACAATCTCACATTTTTTTCTGCCATCCGCGCGAGTGTTACGGTGCGTATAGAGAATACATTGGGTTTTTCCATTGGTGCACCGACGCAGTGTGAAAAAAAAAACTTAAAATACGCGTATGTGATTATATAAAAAAACAACATTAACAATGGCAAAAATTCTGTGAAATAGTTTAAGATACATATGTATTTTACAAGTAGTGTGAAATGAAACGATTTCGGTTTTATATGTGCGGGTGCTGGATGGAAAAATCAATCTGACTTAAAACCAATAACTTTGTTTATTTTATTTTAAACAGCCGACAACAATCCAATACCCCAGATACAATAAAAATGCCGCAAAAGACCAATGGACACTCAGCTGCCAATGGCTGCAATGGCTCCAATGGCAACTCTTACGACATGGAAGACGGACAAACTTTTCTATTTACTTCTGAATCCGTTGGCGAGGGACATCCTGGTGAGTAAAAAATCGGTGTTATTGCATCATTATGTGCATTATGAATGTTCATAAATCAAACCCAACCAATCTATCCATCTGCGAGCATAGCCTGGCTGGCGCCGTCTGTGTTTAAACAAGATGGCGACTGCTCTATGTTGCGCTTACCTTTCACCTGTGTTGCAATTGTCTCTTGCCGCAGACACAATCTACATACATATGTATATCTATATCTATAAATATTTGTCTATTTGTTTATACAAATGTTACTGCCTTTAGACACACAATGTCTTAAACCATGTTATAACATATGCGCCTTGGTGCACATTTCCTT
Organism: Chymomyza caudatula; assembly: GCA_035041775.1. Taxonomy (NCBI): domain Eukaryota; kingdom Metazoa; phylum Arthropoda; class Insecta; order Diptera; family Drosophilidae; genus Chymomyza; species Chymomyza caudatula. The sequence goes on from JAWNKW010000048.1 coordinate 789,005, forward strand.
ATCCATTGATTTTTAATGTGACTATCTAGTACAATAACTAATTTCATACAGAAAAACGTGCTGTGTACACAATCAGCAAAATAATCTGGCATGCGAAATTGCGTAGTTTAGAGTGACCAGCTCCTTTCAAAGTAATCAATAACAAGCAGCATTTTTGTGTTTCATTCTTGTTTTATGAGTGTCCTTTACCAACCAAGTGACTGCCTAGAAACCAGCCAAGTGAAACTTCTTATTAACCCAAAAATATGTGACAAAAGCCACAACAAAATTGTATACCTCGACGAACAGCTGCTAGTTGGTCACTCGAAAGAGAACGCAAATGCTTCGCGATTGTTAGTAGTGGTGCTTACCGGGCAATACAATATATAAAGCCCCATCGCCTCAAATAGCACGCATTTACCCATACAAATGCAGGTGTGCGTCATGCGCACCATGTGCTTTCTTCCAATGCGGCTCTCTTGGGCCATGCGCAAGTAGCTCTTAACGGGCGGCGATCAAAACAATAGACAAAATAAAACAAAAACATATTCTTCCTCTTTTAATCGCTGCATTTGAAGGCAATTTGACAGGGTTTTAAGATACTAACGATCGATACATACGTAAGTACATAAATTATGTGCATCGTAAAAAATGTGTATATTAAAGGGGAATCAGCTAAATATGAAGCTTATTAGCAAGCAACTCAAATTTCGAGTTCTCAAATCGGAATACGATTTTGCTGATGACATTTAAATTAATGTAAATTTTGGAATTTCATGTTGGTTCTCGTTACTAGTTTACTTTAGCAACGCTCGTGTTGAAAATTTAAGACATAAAATGGCATTGAATTTCGATGCGACTGCAGAAACAAAATTAAAATAAACTGTCTGCGCTCGCAATTTTCGCAAGACATGTTAAGGTGGCGCTGGGGATCGGTCGGGACGGCGGTGTACATGTCTGGCACACTTTGATGGTTGTTTAACAAATTTTCAGTCACAAAAATCAACATGATGCCTTTGATTTTTCCCCCCTTTCATATAATTTTCTTCCTCTATTCACAGACAAAATGTGCGATCAAATCAGTGACGCTATTTTGGATGCGCATCTGAAACAAGATCCCAATGCAAAAGTGGCATGTGGTAATTATTGAGCTATAATCATGCAACGTCGTTGGGGACAAGATAGTGAAACAGACGAAAATAAATACTAGGTGCAGACAAGGTTGCAGACAATCTTATGATTTCAACCGAAATTCACATCAATTACTGATTCGCAACTCAAAGGACGCCGCGAAATATTATTTGTTTACTCAAAGTGCCAGACCCTACAAAAAGAGCGCGCGCGACAGCAAAAGTAAACACTACATAAGCCACGACGCGCGTGCGGACATTTTTTAAACCGACAATTGGGACTGTTTTTAAAAATAAACAGAGCCATCATCTCGATGACTTCATAAAATAAGCGCAATCGATTAAGATGCGACATTTGAAACTTTGGACTTACTGACGCTGACGTTGCATGATTTTCACATTTCATCAATGGGGCTATTCAAGCTAAAGCTAATCATTTACCTTTTCGTAGAAACTGTGGCAAAGACTGGCATGATTCTGCTTTGCGGCGAGATCACCTCAAAGGCAGTAGTGGATTACCAGAAGGTCGTGCGCGAAACAGTGCAACATATTGGCTATGATGATTCTTCAAAGGGTACGTATCCATCCGAACGTTAAGCTTAAATTTTGTTCTAGTTGTCCTAGTGGGGGGTTTTAATGTTTAGGCCCGATAAATACTCCCATTTTACACACAACCCACTAAAATTAAAATCAAAAAGGTTTCGATTGGAAGACGTTAAATCTGCTGGTTGCCATTGAACAACAGTCGCCAGATATTGCAAACGGCGTCCATGTTAATCGGGAAGAAGAGGATGTCGGCGCTGGTGATCAGGTATATCAAAGCAAATCAGTTCTACTACCTACCGCCTACTACATACTAAGTGATGCCAACGTGTGTTCGTTCGTTTGTTCGTTTTGTTCACATTTTGTTTAATGTTCTTCTAAATCGTATGTTTTACTTATTATCTGTTTACTTTGCTCGCTGGCTGGTCTTTCGTAAAACCAATAACGTTTTGTGCTCTGAGCCAGAGTTCAAGTTTAGCTATCAAACCAAATCTAATAGTACTTAGTTCTTACACAATGATCTGCAGTTGTAGAGCCATCTACAATATCTTCTGATATTACACCACAACCAAAATTATGAATTTCTCTCGTATATATGTATGAATGTACATATAGTACATTTATATTTTTTCTATTAATTGAAATAAACTAATTTACTACGACTTGCGATAGTGCTAAGCACAAATTAATAACATTGAACTTAGATAGCAATAGGAAGCCTCGAGCAAAAAGACAAATATGCAATAATCCATATTTCATCAACGCATTTGGAATTGAATTTCCTGGGATACCTCCAAAATACATGCATAATACCAATAATCGCAGGCTACAGGGAAATACCCTTTAGAATATTCACATCATATAATTGCATGCGGCATGGCATTGGGGATTCATAGAATTCAAGATGATCAAACAATTTTGAATATACATTAAGGTGCAGAATGGGGCACGTATTGTTGCGAATGTCGAAAATATCATCAAATATAAACTTGAATTACAGATACTACATCGTGGGTCCCTTTGTGGAGCTTAACTCAATCAGAGTTGATATTGTATGTGCTTAAGTCTATATAGTTCCTATTTATTTGTAGGGTATATAAATCATAAATTGAAGATTACTTTACACATGCATATATACTATATTATTTGTGTTTGTGCAATTTTGCTGCGCTCTTTTCTTCTTTTTATCTCTATCTCGTTTCATATATATATATATTAACGAAAAACATTAAAAAAAAATCGTATAAACCTCGTTTAAACAAAAAGGTTTCGATTTTAAAACGTGCAACGTGCTCTTGGCATTGGACCAACAATCCCCCGAAATTGCGGCCGGTGTGCATGTTAATCGCGCTGAGGAAGAAATCGGTGCCGGAGATCAGGTGTGAATTAGAAAACCCATAAATACATATTGCTAACCTCGGCAGGCCAAGGTTTACATACCCTTTCCAAAGAGTTGTGATTGTGTTTAAAAGTCTTTTCCAATCTTGCTGCTGTGGCTTAGGGTAGTCTTACTTTTTGTTGTGTATATTTGTGATTAAATTTTTGGAAAGGGTATAAAGACTTGTAAATGTTTTTTTTTTACATATTTTAAGTTATTTAACTCGTCACTAATTAAAAGAGTGTGTATCTTAAATCCAAGTTGTTCATTTATATACTTATATACGCCATATTTGTGCGACGTAAAGCATTGAAACGCAAATTCACACACACACCCAAGCCCATCATATTATACACAGACATGTACAAATGCATGTTCATAATATTTTAAACTAATTTCATCGCCTAATTTATTCGAAGCACTCCATTTGTAGATTCATGTACATTTGGTACATAATTTTTAACGCTTATCTGTATTTTTCAAAAAAATTGTTTTACTAACCTTACCAATAACAAACACTCTTTCTTCATTAACAAATTTTTATTTTTTGTAACTAATCTAATTGCTCAAATAATTTGGTTTGGTCACTATTGAATTGCTTTTTTGTTACATACCATGTAATTTAAGCCGTTCACTACTTTAATAAAAACCATTTCTTCAACATCACATTTGCAGGGCATTATGTTTGGATATGCCACCGATGAAACGGAAGAGTGCATGCCGCTAACCGTTGTATTGGCACACAAATTGAACGAGAAGATTGCTGAGTTGCGCCGTTCTGGAGTCTTTTGGTGGGCACGTCCTGATTCTAAGACGCAGGTCACGTGTGAATATCTGTTTAACCAAGGCTCTGCCGTGCCAAAACGTGTACACACCATAGTGGTCTCAATGCAGCATTCTGAGAAGATCACGTTGGAAACCCTGCGTACTGAAGTTATGGAAAAAGTTGTAAAAGTTGTCATACCTGCCAAATACTTTGATGCCAATACCATTGTGCATATCAACCCATGCGGGCTATTCGTAATTGGCGGTCCCATGGGGGATGCTGGTTTGACTGGCCGCAAGATCATTGTAGATACATACGGCGGATGGGGTGCACATGGCGGAGGTGCATTTTCGGGCAAAGATTTTACAAAAGTTGACAGATCGGCGGCGTACGCAGCGCGCTGGGTGGCTAAGTCTCTGGTTAAGGCCGGCTTGTGCAAGCGTTGTCTTGTACAGGTCTCCTACGCCATTGGATTAGCTGAGCCATTGTCCATAACTGTCTTCGACTACGGCACCTCACATAAGTCACAAAAAGAGCTGCTCCAGATAATCAAGCGCAATTTTGACTTGAGACCCGGCAAGATAGTAAAGTGAGTTTTAGGCTAAATTTAATATAATACTCAAATAATGTGATTCACTTCCAATTAACAGAGACCTAAACCTGCGTCAACCCATTTACCAGCGCACAAGCACATACGGACACTTTGGACGTGACGGCTTCTCGTGGGAGGAGGCAAAGCATTTGGAAATCAATTGACTAGACGCTGACAATACGCTGCTAAAGTCACCGTATGCTAAAAAGTTGAAAACATCAACGTAAACTATAGCAAAAACAAAAACAACGTAAATCGTAATTTAAAAATAAGTGGGGCATGCAGTAGACTTAACGCCTTTATGAGCTTTTGATTTAAACTAACCCTACGTGCACTGCTTTATTTAATTTAAATAATTTTATGTATGTGCTGCCTATATACAAGACACAGCTTTAGATATTTTTGGCATATTATCTATACATATTCTGTAGAAAACTCGGCAATATCAATTTTAAAGTGTCATTTATATGTTGACCGACCTGACGTACTGACCAACACATGTAGAATTACACAATGAACGCGCATAAAGTACTTTAATCCCAATTATTTGAATTGTATAAAATTTTTATAGATATCTAGAAATTATACCCATCGCTTGTTTTAATTATACAATTTTACACTCGTCTTTTAAATTATGTAATTACTTTAAATATGCTTTATGTCGTCAATGTCCGTCAATATGTATTTACTGTTTTTGTTTTGTGTATTTGCTGCAACCTTCCCTATGACAATGTATTTTCCTTTACAAAAATATATTTAAAATAAAAATGAAATTTCATCCATCTAAGCATCTTAAAATGAATATTTGAAAAGTTGGCTTAAAAAACTAAAAAACAGCAAATGTATTTGTACATGAGTATATCAATAAGATTCAATTTGTAATGGCAGTTTCAATAAAGTTGAGCGATCTTCCAAACCGTACGATTTTAGTTGCCAGAACTTAAGCAACAATAAGCTATTTTTCTCTCCTTGTGGAAGTTTCAGGAATTCATAAATCACAATACTTTAAAGTTTAAAGATACGAGCCTATAAAGTCAATTATAAAGCTGATTCCTCACTTATCACGCTAAAGGCTTGTTGTGACAAAGAAAAGGAACTGAAACAGACACTAAAACTCTGTTTCTATCTTTTGAAGGTGTGCAGCAAAGAACAGAAACAGAATATACGTTAAACAACTTAACTTTAACTTTTTCGAAACTTTTCACTTTATTTTTTAATTTTCCATACTTTTATTTACCTTTTTTCATTATTTTTCACCATAAACCACGGGTGTGCAGTGAACTAGATATCAACAAGAAAGATGGCGCTAATAATAGTTTACGTTGAACACAAACAGAAGCAAGTCAAAAGTACTTGTTCCTGTTTCAAATGTACTTAATTATGTTTTGATTAGAACAAAATATTTAAATTCCCTTTCGGTTTGTGTTTTTATCGCAAATAAAGAGAATTCATTTTCTGTTTCAGTTCTTGTACATACTTATCTAATAAAGATCAATTGAAAAGAAAAAAAAATAATTGGGGCCTATATAATCTGCAGCACATCCTCTGGCTCACCCGCCGTTCGAAATGGTCCGCTCAGTATGTATATAGTTTAGCTTTCTAGCGCACTATAACCAGGTTACATAGCATGCAGCTTTTGCATGACATAATAGCAGTGCAACGGTCTACTGCTTATTAATGAAGCAGTGTACTGTTATACTGCTTTTTATGAAGCAGTGTACTGTTATTCTGCTTTTTTGAAGCAGTTTACTGTTGCGCTGCTTTCTACCGAAGCAGTGCAGTGTTATACTGCTTGATAAGTTATGAACAGGCGCTAGCATATTAGTTTGCATGTGCTTACACTAGATGGCGATAGAAAGAGCATTTGTACGCTACATTATTATTATATTTTTATTAAATTTAACTTGCAGGCTAACGAGAAAATATCAAAATTTATAAAAAATGCATTAAATAGCCATGAAAATAATTTATATATATTAATATATATTATATAAATAAATATATATATATAGCCATAACCTCTGTTCAGAAAGAATTTTATCTCTTCGCTTTTACTCAACTTAAACTGGGATCCCAAAATCCGTTAGCCTCCTTACTCTAGCACACTTTTTCTTATAGAGCTTCCTTCTCTAGCACATCGCAGAACTGCCTTGGTGCTCTTTTTCTGCATAAGCTAATATATGGATGCATAGATTCATACTATTTGCTTTGTCATATTTGGTTCAATGTTTCTAATTGCCGATCAAGAAAGTTTGTAACTTTCTGTGAAAAGATGCACAACTTACTATGCCTTTAATGAACTTTTATCCGTAACTATAAACGGAACTTTCTCCGGCCTGCCACCATAACATTTAGAGTTTTCAACCCATCTGGATCATTTTCACACCACGCATGAGTGGTAACAGTAACAATAATAGTAGTATCTGCATACAAAAATAAATACACCTTTTGGTAAAATTCTCTCCCTAGTATAGTCTCCAAGATCTAGGAGTTCAGACAGCCAAGGTCTAAGCGCTACCTGAGGCAATGCTGATCTATTTTGCAATGGAACTGATGATCTCCTTCGCCTTCTTCTTCCTGATACATACGTTGCACAATTCTATAAAACTATTTTAAAATAAGTGTATTATTTTATTTTGGCATTGCTAGTGCTTTCTTTTTTTATTGTTTTTGTTATTGCCAAATGTGCAAATTAAAGTGTAAAACTCCACAGCGCTGTCTCTGTATAATAGTTTATGTTCGTGCTTTTGGTTGATGTATATTGTTAAGGGAACAGCGCCATGCAACTATTTAGTACGTTCTCGTCGTCGTCGGATCAAGGGCTCTCTTTATTCGGCACAATGCTCCATATCCAAACGGTGGCTTTTCGTGCGTACTTAAATAGTATATTCCGCGTTTTGGCACAGCTGGTTCACCTCCCATGAAGACTTGCGCCTCGCATTCCCGTCGACCGCACCCACATTTTTGCTTAACTATACTACTATAGTCTTTACATCTGTAGCTGCCAAACGCTTTGCTATTGTAGAGCGATTCCACAAAATAATACAAAGACCCAAAGTGATCGCATACAAAGTCAGGCTCCATTGCCGTATTGTTGGGACAATGTGGCTGGCCCAGACCCCAATTTGGAAAAAAAGATGCATGCGCCAAATTGGCACCCCTGAATCCAAAAAAGCTAACATCGCTTTGTATGGATTCCACATACAAAGCATCAGTAGGAGCCAAATGCCATGTAACATTTAAGTGGTTGAGAATTGGTCCGGCGCTATCTAACGCGTATATAACACCGTACTTTTCCGGGTGCAGCCGCTTGCCTGCAATGCCAGCCAAGTGGCAGCCCAAACTGTGACCGATTAAATACATTTGATCAAATGGGATGCCCGCCTTACGATTTAAAAATCGAGCAAATTCATTGATTTGGTCAGCCATTTCAAAAAGCTCGGTAATGACACGGAAGTAGTTTATGTCCAGCGCGTAGTCACTCCAATCAACCAGCACGACATTGAAATCACCGCTAGCTAAATAGGCATCCTTGATAGCAGCACTGGAGCAAGTCGTTGTTTGGCCGTTCCAACCATGTATGCTGAAACTGTAAAAGGCATAGTGATCGTATGATACTGCTGGGCGATAGTTACCTCGGTTACACCCACCGTACAGGCCACGCTGCATTGAAATGGGAGCCTGCAAGTTGTACGCCATCTCCCGTTCGAAGTATTTGTCGATTGTACTGATTCCGCCGTGTATACAGATCAAAGCGGAGCTCGCGAGCTTGTTTGCGTGGCAAAAAATGGTCGAATAGTTGACGCGCCTTCTTTTGTACTAATCCTGCGATGAACTCTATTGTAAACGGTTGACAGTCACCGATCCGGTTTTGATACTTTCCTGCGTTGATTAGAGCTGTAGAACGAGTACTATTCATTACTTGAGCATTCAGTGATTTTTTGATTATCCGTTAATTAACGTGTTATTTACGCGTAAAACAGTTGTTTTTAAAGTTGCATTGATTGCTGTTGATTTGATTACTCTTACGCTCTAGGGCAGCTCACCTGTTAAACAGCACAGCAATATAAGACACTTGTAAAGCTGATGCATTTTAAAGTTCTTCTTAGCAGCCTTCGGGACACACTGTGTACTGCTCTCAAGCAGATCCTGTGCCCTACTGTCACTTACTCTTGGCAGCATCCTGGCATTTATAGGTTCTTAAACCAGTTCGCCAGTTATTCTGTGCATTTTTACACGTTCATCTTTCGTCTTTATTATTGGCATTACATTCAATTTTATTACCTGGCGCATTACTGACCTACGCCAAGCTTCAGTATGTGCCTGCCATTCATTCATTGTATTTTTTATTTTAAGGTGTAATTTAAGTTCTTGGTAGTTTTCCTTTGTGACTGGTTTTAAATGAAACATTTTCATAAGGCCAGATTCAGTAAACGGAATTTAAATGGATTGCAAACACTTTGCAACGAGTTTATTTTTATTCTTACCGCTAGTATCACTCAATTTCCCATACAAATAATAAATATCAATTGCAAGATAGCTTAGAAATGTTCCTTAGTTTCCCCGTTTGCTCTACAAATTGGGTGCATGGCTTAGCCTACTATCTCGATAGTGAAATATGTAGTTAGTAATTATATGACGTAAAATTAAGATGCTTTGTCAACTGTTGCAGAACATAGGCCACGATCGGATTTCCAGCTGATTTGTTAAGCCTCTGACGTATCATGGCATAGGCTGCTACAGTGAAGAACAGGTAAAAGCCGACCAAACAGCTGACCGACCATATATAACTTGTGTTTTCAAATCCCAAAAACATAAGCAGAAATTGCGACTTTTTGAACATGCAAAAGAATTCTGTTTCTGCACAAATGGTATCGCCACGTCCGTAATCGTACAAAGCTGCTACAAGACCTTCCATGCCATGCCGTAGGTAGCTGAGCGACATTAAAAATCGCATTAAAGGTGATATGTAAGTATCTTTTCCATAGCCTATTCCATATATTGATAGTAAGATAAGCGGCACAGCGATCACAGGTCCCATAAACATGGCGTTCTGAAAATTATATAAGTTTACGTTGAAAGCCAGTTGAAAGTAGATAGTTATTAGTTAACTTACCACTAAGCTGAGCCTACTGGACACCAACAAGCCCAAACTATCCGAAGTCATTGCCGTAAGAAATGCTACAGTAAATAGCATGGCAAAACGAAACCATTCCATTGGCTGACTGGACATAAAGTACACCATAGTTAGATAGATGACGGCCAACAAAAACATAGCGGGTAGCTTTGCGGACATCATGGCGGCGTAATAGGAGCTAAGACGGTACCATTGATTAAAATACTCGCGTTTCATAAGCTTAATTTCAGAGGGAACTGAAAAGTTGACAAGAATAAAAGAATAAATTGCAATTGTACTATAATTGTAATTGTAAGGTCAAACTTACATTGCAAAAGTACAGGCATCATGGGCAAGTAAAGATATGCTATAATAATGGTAAAAGCGAATCCGAAATTAAATAAAGCCTTAGAAGCATCATTACCAACGCCTAGATAAATGCCGCCTACAATTAGTGCTAATATTATGTTCATATAAAACTTCAATTGGATGTATGACTGAAATAAAAGAAGTTTTTGTTTAATAAAATTACTCATTAGCTTGACTTTGAGCACTCCCACCTTGTCACGCCACATTTGCAACAGCATGCGGTTAAGCAGTAACTTGTATTGCATCCACCAGGTCGACTGTGCCATAAGTAGCTTCGGATTTATTTCCTCCTCGAAATGCTCAATATCATAATAAGATGATGCACCAGAAGTGGTGTCAGATTTATTAGGTGTATTTTTGCCATTCTCAATCGCAGGAGTCCAACGCAAGACCTTGCCGTTTTGCACAGACTCGACCATGTGATCGTGATATCCAGTGCCATACTCATTACAAGCTACTTCGATAATGAAGTCAGCTGGATTGTAGGTCAGTGGACAGGAGAGACCTAAATGCTGCATGTACGGAACAATCTGAGCTCCACTTCCTTGATAGATGCATTGCCCTTCCGCCAGCACGTAAACCTTGTCAAACATTTCAAATATCCTAGCAGAGGGCGTGTGTATAGAACAGATTATAGTTCGACCGGCATGTGCGATTCGTCGCAGCAATGTCATGCATTGTAAGCTGGACATATCATCTAGACCACTGAAAAGTGCAAAGAAAGCCACTTAACGGAATTGTTATGGTGAACAAAACGTTCGACATACGTTGTGGGCTCGTCTAAAAAAACCACAGGTGGATTGTTGACAAGTTCAAGACCAACACACAATCGCTTGCGTTCGCCGCCGGATAAATTCTGTGCTTTGGTGTGTTCAGCGCTCTTTAAGCGCAGCATGATCAAAATTTCATCAATCTGCAATGGCAAAAGCAAGGTTTTAGATAAAGGAACTTTTCATTATTCTAAGATTTCAAGCTCACCACTTCCAATTTCTGTGTTAAATTTAGCTCGTTGCCCAGTTTCAAATGTGCCGCCAAGAGCATCGTCTCCCGTACTGTGAACTTTAGATCTAGCACATCCGTTTGCATGATGAAACGTGACATTTTCCGGAAAATACGCATATCGCGGGGGCAGTTATTGACCAAAACTTGCCCAGTTTTATGAATAGCACTACAGTTTGTTAGGTTATTGAAAGGTTACATATTTTGGCGTATTTGGCTGTATTCAAGCAAAAACAGACTTACCCAAATCCAGCTAGCAAGTTCAAAAGCGTAGTTTTCCCCGCTCCAGAAGGCCCCATTATCGCAGTCAGCTCATGGGAACGAAATTCTCCGTTGATGTTTCGCAAAATTTGCTTTGATTTCCGTGCTGTACAATAAATATATAGGGTTAGAAAGTTATCTTTTGATCAAGAATGAAAATAACAGACTTATTCTTATCATATAGATGACGAACTTTGGAGTGGCTTGCTTGCATACCAACACTCATAGTCACTTATAATTACATACTACGAAATTATATATATTTATTACTTACAAACACTGAATTACTCATTGTTCTACTAATTGTTTAATAATAATACTAATTGACATTTGCCAGAACTAACCATTGCACTGATCAGGCACCTCATAAGTAAGATCCGAAAATTCCAGATTAATTGCAGGCCAGGCGGGCAAATACTTCAATCCGCTCTCTAACTGGTAATTATCAGAGTGTTCCGTTAACTCAACACTAATCGCGTTTATATCACTGCTATAATTTAACGAGCTGGCGCTTTGGGAGTCTGCGGTGACAGTAGTGCTTCCAATAGTTTCCATCTTAACTATTTCGCTTAGGTAGGTTTTTGTCTATTTAATCATGTTGCAAGTACTTCTTGGCTTCTTAAGAAAACTGAAAGAGAGAGAAGTACAATTATCGCAACTATTTGTTTCATTTACAACCCAGTTTTGGATGTTATACGTATGTATCTACAAGCCAATGGAATTTCGTCACGAGGAACTGACTGTGAGACGAGTGAATAGACATGGTTGTAAAATTTATTCTTAAATGAATTTCCAAGTAATTGTTTTATCAGTAGCATTGTGAGAAGGTTTCCATTGTTTTGTAAGTTAGCTTAAGCCTGGGAATCCAATATGTTGCAAAAAAAAAATGCAATTTTCATACATATTCTGTTTTTTGGGCTTTACAAATGTGAATAATAAAAACTAATGTTTTATTTATCAAGAACCATTTCGAGAGTATCGGCCGCAAGTTGTCTTGCCTGCAACACTTTGCAACTTGCTTCATATTAAAATGCATTCTAATTTCGAGCGAGATTTTGTAAGAGATTTTTCACTTTCTCACTTCGTGTAACAAGCGCCTTAGCAATTTATCTTATGTTCTTAGCTGTAACCCTATGGGGTGAAAAATTACAGAAAATATAATTACTTGCTTAATAGCTCAAACGTGAGTAATTCTAACTTTAGGTGTGCCTTATAATTACAATACTTGATGCTTTTGATTGACTATTCCGCCTAGCCATAATGACTAAGTAACGTCAAATCTTACATATGCATATGTTAAATAATTGTTCATTTATTGAAACTGATTGATACATTAATTCAAAGCAATCAGTCCTTCAAAATTAGCAAACTAGTTTTCGTCATTAGTTGTCTAATTAAACTTTCTACTGCACACTTAAACTTTCTTTACAAATTTTTTTGCATTTTGATCTCAAAATTAAGCCGTTTATTTTTTAATTGAGTGTCTATTGCAGTGACAGACTTGGATGTGCCCTATAATTAATAGCATATTGTTAGTAGATTTTAATTGACTATTTCTCTTAGCCATACAGACTAAACAACATAGTTATATATTAATTAAAACTGATTGATTAATTAATTTATAGCAAACTGTCTTTCTTAAACTTGTTATTCGTCATCAGTTGGCTAGTTGAGCTTACTAGTGGGAGGATGGGTCGTCCTTTTTGAAAAATTGATACACGTTTTTGTATTTTGCTGCTCAATAAATACGCTAAATGCAATGTTTTCGGAGAGTAAGTGCAAGAGAGCCCGCTTCTAGGTCTGCCTATGTATATTTTCCATTTACAACAATAAAAGACAAACTCAATTATTCATGTATTTAATTGGTTTATGGTCTAGTTCAATTAAACTTTATAAGTACAACACATTTTATTATTACACTTGCGAAGAACGTACCGAACTTAACACAACAAGCTTTGCTTTCGATTTAAAATAAATTTCTCTCTGACTAGAACTTTTTAAGTGAACTTTTTCGTGTCAGCCTGGCGTGGCTACACCCGAGCGAACTCGCGAAGCGTGATTCAAAAGTACTCAGATTTTAGTTTGATTGAAAGTAGTACACAACTGCCTCCTAACTAGTACTTAGTTGGGCCAGCGAGCAAGCTATAGAATGACCCACTGTTACTACTACTGCAGACTGAGAAACTACAAAACTTGCTCGCAATTTTGAAACTATCAACATGTGCTGTGTGTTGTGTGTTGTGTGGTGTGTCAGTGGCAGATAAGCGTTTGAGGTCTGATGCATAAAGCATAAAGAGGCATGAAACCAGTAGTTCCATTATCAGTGTAACCATACAATAAGCATATAACATACTCATTCAAACGACGTTTTAAATGATGTGAATAGGGCGTAAGGGCTTTGTATGACTTACTTAATGGGTGGCACAGTTGAACTATATCAGTTTCATTATTATTCCAATAACGATTGTGTGCAGTACTTGTTGTTAATGTTGTACAACTTGTATATATATACACACAGTACATATTTGCATATTTTGCACTGAAAAATATCTGTAAATAGCTATGACAACGGCAATCGTTACAGTTCGCTTCTTTGTGTCGTGGGCGGGCGCCCCCCGACTTGGTCATCAAATAATGAAGTGGGCCAGATGCCAGATGCCAGCTGCATCGGACTACTCATAGTGGGCAAAGGGCTAGGGCTAGCTAAATGATGATTGTACTCACGTAGCACAATAAATATTTTCGAACAAGTAATGCGATTTTTAGGCTTGAAAGCTGTATTTTCTTTGTTTTGTTTTATGTACTATACATTCGTTGTATTCATTATCTATGTAAATGTATACAATTAATTGGCATATGGTGAACTTTGCATTGAAATTTTTATATATTGTATTGTACATACATATATGTATGTACATGCATCCTAATGTGTGTATATCTCTCTATATATGCAATAACCTTCGAACTGCTCATCACTTGACAATTTGTCACACAACAAAAATGCTCTCATATTATTATATTCCATTCAAGTCAAAGCCATGTACAGTGAAACATAGTATTAATTGGAATTTCTTCCATGCCGAAGCCACACACACACTCACTTATGCAAAGCGAAGGCCGCCCGGTACACACTGTCTTCGACTTTCAGGTTCAATGAACGCATTTGAAAAACAAAATAGTCGATTTTGTCGTGTGCATGCACCCTCACTACAGTTGCAGCTAAGGCGTCGGGAGCTCCATATGGTAGTGGGGCATTGGCATTGCACTTAATCTACTTTCTTTTTGTAGTTCCAAAGCGGTCTTGAATTTTTTCTCTCTCCGTACTGTGGCAAGTCCGCAGCTCAGCGCACTCGTTGCACGTTCGCTCGTTTACGACTTGTTGCACCGACAAGCGAAATGATACTGAAAACAAATGAAGGAAGAATGGCAGCGCGGCAGCTAGACGGCAGGCATAAGCGTATACGAGTAGATACACACGCACACCAATGCGGGTTGTGTGCACTGCCAACGCAACGAGCGGCAAGCAGCGTGCAATGTGACGCAAATAATGAAAGAGCGGAAAGAATTTTATAGACAAAGCCACAAGCACTGTGTCAAGTCCAGTCCAGTCCAGTCGGATATATAGATATGTTGAACGCTTTTGCCTGCTTTGATTAACTGGTTCCAACTTAAAGACGCTGCTGGTCCCTCCTTTGTCTAGTAAACGGATATAATTGGACTCATCTTTTGCGCATACCACTAGAGAATCCGCTAAACTTTATTCTTTCTGATGCTAGATCCCGCACTGGATTGATGGAATTTGTTTGCTTTCGGCTTTTTGAAACCAATCATTTTTGACCACCAATGCAACCTTTGTAAGACCATTGTTACAAAAAATATTGCAAAATCCGCTGCAGATATAAATATACCCATGAATATGCATGTGTTGTAAGCAGTGGCAAAAACCGGCAACAGGCAGAAAGAACTCATGGCTTAAAGTTTAGGAAATAAACACACACACACACACAAGCTTTTGTTATGCATGTATAGGTATATGGCTTATGCATCTATATAATGCCGCAGACTCAGAGCCTTTTACGTCAAAACCACGCAACACGAGCCGCAAGTCACTCAATGATTCGCGTTTACTAAAGTCACCGCTCTAACTATTACTACCAGAAAGACATTATAGATTTACCTGGCAGCGGAGACTTGACGAGCGTCAGCCCGACCAGGCTTACCATTGCAGAACTTGACTTGAAATTTGTTTCTTATTGTGGGCAACCTGGCAGGTGCTTACCTATCACGTTGCCAAAGACTATTTTCTGTGTATCCGCTACGCCTGACATTTATTCGTATTGAACTTTTCTGGTTAGCCACTAGGCACTGACGGCGATGCTGATGCAGTCGCAGCTGTAATTATCTCAATCACAACCACACTGCAAGAATTAATAAAAACCAGCTGGTGACCAAGCGAATTTGCTTGTTTCGAAATTAGGCATACGTTACTTTTTACGTTGCTTTTGTGCTTTTTTTACTCAATTTACGCATGTGGGCAAAGCTTTAATCTTACTCGATACACGCTAGATGGCGCTGGCAATTTTAGTTTTTATTTAAACGATTTACGCTAGATGGCGCTGGCAACGGGCAAACATACAGTTGAAGAATGCTGACAGGGAATAACTTAAGTATATAAAGCAATATTGCACATTGTATACGTTTATAAGGGTACTAGGTAAATAGTATGTAGTTGTATTCCCGTGTAGTGAGCGGGTTGGAGAATACCACCTCAACAGGTCAAAGCTTAAAGGGTTGTGCGTAGGGTTTGGGATCCACTACGTAAAACCACGATTCCAATGAAAGAATGTACTAACATCAGGCCGTAACCCGATAACGGGTTGTAATGGCCATTTAAGAAGCAGAAGTTGTAACCAGAAAAAACAATGTTCACTGCTTTTTTCTTAGTTGAAAATGGTTCAGTTTTCGCTTTATACAGCCGATATCTTTTGGTTAGCCTTAAGATGGTGTTTCTTTAAACTTAACAACGCAAGATCTACTCTGTTCGCTGAGTGTGCGACGTATTTGTTCATAATTTTATTATAATAGTTTATCTGCAAATAATTATTATGGCTTCATTTAAATTTTATTGAAAATATTCATAAACAATTTTCGTTATAAAAAATAATGTACTGATCAATCTTAAACTTTGTAATGCTCTTTATGGTACTTTTCAAAAGTAGT
The DNA here is from genome assembly GCA_035041775.1 of Chymomyza caudatula. Lineage (NCBI taxonomy): Eukaryota > Metazoa > Arthropoda > Insecta > Diptera > Drosophilidae > Chymomyza > Chymomyza caudatula. The sequence goes on from JAWNKW010000048.1 coordinate 805,358, forward strand.
TTATTGTTTTGCTTGCCATTTTTCATATCTTCCATTGGCACTAGAGCTCTTGAACAAAAAAAAAGAAAATAAAAAGCATGCGAACGGGGTTTTTGTTTTGCTAGTCTATGTGGTCCTTACGATTGTAAAGTAGCACTTCTTAAACAATTTATGTTGCGGAACCACAGTCAAGAGTACGCCTTAGTAGGATCATTGGTTATGCCCGAGTGTTGCAGCAGCTCTGCAATAGCTGACATGGGTGACTTTGGCCTGCCTCTTTCCGTGGGCTTGGAGTTTTATTTGGTCAGTACGTTGGCGGCTGTGAAATTTTCGTCAATTTATGAGCACTTCAGACCAGGCGCCAGTTACAGCATCGGCTTCGTCGACTTTGTTGGCCTTATACAATCTTGAGCTTAACAAAACCCAAGCAGCCGCTGCTTCTTGCAACATTTTTATGTGTGTCTCGGTAATTTTTTTCTAAGTAGTGTAAAAAAGGCCATAAAACGCGTTTCAAATGTTACAAAAGGTTTGCGGCCAAAGTCCGTGCTCGTAAATCGTAGGCCCCTTTTCGAGCCATAAAAATTAGCTACGGTATATTGCAATTTTGTATAAATTGTATATGAAATGGGTTGAAAAAACATGTCGCCTATGACGTGCGTGGTTGTGTAAGAATTTGGAAAGGGATAAAAAACAGCCAGTTCTCTCTCTATTAGCTAACCCATTTTAAAGTCTTAGTTTAATCAGTATTTCTATCATTAACACTATCAAAAAGGATAAGTGTGTAACAATACAATTAAAAGTTTTGGCTGAATACCTACGATTGCTTGGACGTGTGTCTAATGTATGTCGGTTTTTAATGAAATGTCGATGCTGATTTGGCCCATCAGTGCATTTAATCATTTGACTGCAAAGATATAGAATGAGTTAATGAGCAATGCATGTCACACACCCAAACCGGCCAACCACACACAATCCCTATCTATTGTCTCACCCTTGCTACAATTCACAATAGCAGTGGAATTCACAATTTATGCTAATGTTCGTTAGCGGATTCAGAGAGCAAACATCAGGTGCTGCAACAGCAGTGAAACAATTGCGTAAACAACAGATCCGCAGACCGAACTACAAGTTCGACAGGACACGGTTGAGCGATGTACAGTTTTAAGCAGTCGATTGCCCACAAAATATTGGCGCATATATCGCCAGTGACAATTAATCTGCTAATTGCCAATTTGAGCACGTAAACCAAATACAGGCAGCCAGCCGGGTCAAAAGCCAAGCCAACTATGGGCGGAATACCATTTTAATAGACTACGTGCAGTTATGGTCTGGACAACGGACAGTTAGGCAACTCAGCAGAAGCTCAAGCGTCACACAGCATACGTGAATAATCAGAATTTAAAGCATAAATAAACTGCTTTTGACGCTGACGCCCAACCGGGTTGGCTTTTTCAATTGAATTTGCGACTGAATAAGGCGGCCCGTACCAGTGACTCCGGAAGTGAAGGAGACCAACAATGGCAGCCTAATGAACTGACGGCCGCCTGCCTATGTTGAGTTGTGCAAAAAATGGATGCTGTATTTTTGTATGGTCTTAAATTTCTTGAAAATCTTATTTGTTTTGCTTAAATGACAAGTAAACAGTTTTTCCCCAACTGAAAGCTTATACAATTTTCAATAATTAATAATATGTCCAGCAGAAAGATAACCCAGTATCGCTTAAGTCAACGTAATAATTTAATAGCAATTGGTTGCAAATTAAACGAAGAGAAAGCGCCCAGGCAGACATTCAAGAGCGATGCATGTGTCGGATGATTGGAGAAAACGAAGGGTACACCGTATTTATGGGCTGGGCTTAAAGCGTTTAGAAAACTGTCTATATTGCTAACAAAATCATAAATTTAAGTTAGTAATTGCGCTATTCCCGGCCACCAGAAGTTCTAAATGGTTGTGGTTCTGCCATTCTCGGAGTCAGTGACGCATAAATAAATGCTGTTATTTTTTGGTAATTATTTTCTATTCGACTGTACATCTGTTTCCGGGCTGTCTGAGTGTCATGTATCTTGACTTCATTATACTCTTTAAAAAAGGATTCGCCATCATATAAGTGTAAGACATGTTTTAAGTTTTTTATTTAAAATGGAATCTCAATCTTATGGGGCAATGTGAGCAACAGCTTTTGAATATTACAAATTCAATATTAAGTATACGTATTTGAAGTGCCTGTGTCATCAGCTTAGAGTGTGTTCCCGTTGCTAATGACTCGGTATAGCTCGATGGCCCCAAAAAATACTCCCATTATAGTCATCTGCTGCTGCTGCCGCTGCTGTTGTTCTTGTGTCACTGACGCCATTAATTAGTTCCATGAACGGCAGCCTAGTCAGCGCCAGCAACAGATAGACATCTTGGTGCCGGCATTCATCTTGTCGAGTGTGGAGCTTGAGCCAGGGCAAACGACACATGTTGTCATCGGGCTCATCTTTCTTTTTTGTTGTTGGCGTTGTTGATGCTACTATTTTCACTGCTAATTGGAAAATGTCATAATCTATTTTATTTTTATGTTTAATTGGACTTCGCTTGGTAAAGTTTTTGCTTGGGGCTGGAGTAGCGTTACCTAGGTACGAACCATTATATTTCTTCTTCCTTAATTTGTACGCCTTGATGAGAAGCGAAAGCGAGCGAAATCCGAAAACTTTTTCCATTTTCCTGATGGCATGTGTACGTGTTCAAGTTTTTCCCAAGGCAGTCGCCGCCACCTGCAGACGACAGCTAAGGGCCTAAGACACACACTCGACGTCTCTTCAAAGGTGCAAATAAAGTAAATTATTACTTTCCCATCTGCAGCTACTTGTAGATTTCCGCTTCAATTACTGTCGCTGCTCACATTAATTTCATTTGACAAACTTGTATGATAGTTGGTGGTAATTCCGTCGTCATTACATTAAAGGCTGCGCTCTGCTCAGTAAAAAGAGTAAATAAATCCTTAGACTCATCTGAAATGCGGCTATTTTGCGTTTTGGTTGCAAATCGAAAAGCAGTGATGATTGTTTTTAAGAAAATTCGATATATCACACTGCCTGCACATCATAAGCTACATTGCCTTTATTAAGATTCCTGACACTAATAGCCAAGGATCAGCTCCAGTGTCTCGGGTCATGCTAATGAGATATGCGTCACACAGGAATTTCCCACCTTATTAGACATGCCCGCCCGTATTCTGTGCCGTGTAGAGCGCCCGTAATAAATGTTCATTTTAATGACTTAGCGCATAAAAAAACAACAACAATAATCTGCTATACAGGTTCTGTTGTTTATTACTTTTTTCAGCTGCTTCTTGTGTTAGTGTGTGTACTGCCGTGGGGCAACCACCCTTTCCCTCTTTGCGGCTCACGTGTTCAGCAACGTATCCATAGAAGAAAAGGTGTTTAAAAGGCGTCGTATTAATGGGTTTCCTGCCTGGCATACAACCGCAGCTACTAAAAAAATGTTAAGTCTAAAAACGCAAAGAACAGGGTTACTTATACATTACTGTATATCTTTATCGAAGGATGCGAACTCTTGTTATTTTGCGTGTGTGAACAGTGCTGTCGCATCGACAAATCGTTACGTGTAACAAAGTTAAAAAACTGCATTTGTATAGAACTTTTGTGTTGCATACCGTTTTGTGACGTCACATAGCAACAAAATGTGACAATTTGCGACGAGGGGGCATCTTGTTTCGCCTTACCTTCGTATCATATTCATATTAGAACACAATTCTACTAACTTATGATGTGTCGATGGCAATTAGTTAACTAAAATGGAGCAATTATAATATTTCAATCAACATTATTGTGATATTCAAAGCGCCAGCTAAAATCGCATAGTGTTGTCGCTGTGCCTTGTAGAAACCACAAAAATCAAGTTAAAGGGTGACATGATTGCATGCCTGCGGTTGGACGGCCCCCCATATCTGTCTTTTTGTGTGCCAAACTATAGAATTTTTGCTAATCCTTATGTGTGTGTGTGTGGTGTCATACTCTAGTAGAGTATGAAACTTTGTGCTAAGAAGCTTTTGACGTCATTTATCGGTCATATCGATTAGTTATATTGCAAGTTATTCAAAATCAAATTAATTAAAAAAGTATATCAGGGTGACCGCGTGATAGCAGTAGCAGAAGCAGCGGCAGCATCCGCATAGTAAACACGATTAAAAGCGTAGAGTGCCCGTCATCCGTCCAGACTTGAGACTTGCACGTGTGTTGGTGTTGTTGTAGCAGCCACACAGGATGAAGTACACGATTAAATTACAAAATGTCAATAACGATAACAAATGAAATTGATTGAAACGAGCGGAGTTTCCAACAACAACAACAACAACAACGACAGGACTATCGTCAAGACTGACGCGTAACGCGGATAATAAATTATGCGTGCACTTGCCGCTTCATATGTGAGTGAGTGTGAGTGCGAGTGTGTGTGGGTGTGTGTGGGTGTGCGAGACTGTACTGATGCGATACCTTTACACTCACATAGATGTGCATGCAATGGCATGTCAATTAAAATACATGATGTTGAAATTATTCGCAATTAATTCATAATGAAAACGCAACACATTACGTTGTCAAAAATACGTTGGGTATTTACATAAATTTCAAATGAATATTTATGAGCCGGGGCCCACCGATAGTGTATATCGTACAGAGTTACATATTTTCCCATTTGACAGAAGCGATGGCGATTTAATTGTTGCATCTTAATGGCAAAATTTATGTTTATTTTATGACTCCCATTTTGTTGTTTAGCTTAAACTTGATAATTTTGGAGACGGAATAGAAGGTCTTTATGAAATTTGCGACTGCGACTTGCACATTTCCGTGCTCTAAAAAAACATTTTGTTTTTTTTTTTGTGGCATGGCAAATGACAACTACAACTTTTACAGAACAACAGAGTGCACTTAAAAGCATTCGGTTGATACAAGGAAAATTGTTGCATTGAAATGTGACTGGTGGCTGGTGGTTGGTGGTCATGGGCCGTAAACGTACAAAAGCAGCTTTACATTTTTCTTAATTGCACAACCAAACGTCAAAGGATTAAACTTAATTCTCTTATTTATTAAATTGTGTTTAAAAACCCTCATTTTATTTCTAATTAATGTAGCTTGCTTTTAATTTGCAGTAATTTAATCTCTCGATTGTTCTACAGTATCAAAGTCTTAATTTATACATATAACAAGTATTAGCTTACTTATTAAAATAATACTTCTATAACTATAATCACTGCCTACTGCCTTTGAAACTAAGCTATGGAGTCGGTATCCAAATCATGCTACTTTTATTACTCCCAAAATGTGTCCCTGTACAAGATTCGAGGATTAATAGCGGGAACGTTCATTGATTGCTAGCTACCCGTTGCGTTCTTTTTGGTGGGCGGCTGCCTATGTTGGAGTTTAGGCGCTACGTAAGTTCATTGAAAATAAAAATTTGCCACAGCGTAACGCAAAATAAACACATTTAAGTTGCAAATTGAATTTTGCATAATCTCGACGTTGCCGCTTCGGATGGGCTTCTCTGACTGCTATCTGGCTTGCTGCATATTTGTGAAGCATACTTTGTGGATCAGGCCGAGGCCGAGACGGGGCGAGACGGAAACGCCATCACATGAGACGAAATTTCTGATTAGTTGCTGTAGATTCCCGCTCGCGACACTTGTTTACTTAACTTTGACTTTGCCGGAATTTTATTTATTCTCAAAATTTCTTTTGGGACACACTTTATACACACTCATGAACTGTCGTTTGTTTACATGTAAATAAACCCTAATATATAGCGCTGCTTAAGTGACTCTGTGTGAATATACGTATTCATGTGTATGTATCCGTGTGCCTGTTGTCAACTAGGCGTGCAATCCGGGGGATTGCCAAAAGTAGCTGCTGATTCTCGTCGCGTAATTGAATTTGCTTTATACTTTGCGGATTAGAAAAAGTTGATTGAATTTTTCCTGCTACACTTTATCCATTTATTTTTATTTTTTTATGCAAGTTGTGTATGCGATTCCCTCGAAGGGTTCTAAAATTTACATTCATTTGCATAAATTCCTCTACCCCTTACCAAAACTAATTTATAATTACGAACGGAACTCTCAACCAAGGATTTTCTTTGAAGCAAAGTTGAATTACATTAAAACAGTTTAACAAAGTCATAAAGTTTCAGTCTCGCTTATCATTGATCCTCTAAGTGTTAGTTTATAATAATAACAAAAAGTGCAAAGGGGTATGCTAGGTTTGTGCAATGTTTGCAACAGGCGGACCATATGTTCCATGGCCAAAAATGATCAGGAGCAATAGTCAAGTCGATAAAGCCATGTCCATTTGCTCGTCCGTCCGTCTATAAGATGTACAGCACAAAAAATTATATATAAAGTTGCGCATTTTCCGGGAGAAGATCAAGTTTGTCGAATTATGTCGATATCTTAACCCCTTTCCCCGTGAGAGAGTTTCACGCTCTACACACAATAAAAACTATCTAATTAAAACTTGAAACAGTTAGGCACACTGTAACTGTGTTGTGCCAAAAAAAGATCGGATGGAAACTTTAGAAATATATAGGTAATAATGTGCCGATTTTAGACCCTTGCAACGCCAATACCCCTGAAAAGCATCGATACAGAAGTTTGCGCATTTTCATGGGAAATAACGGTACAGGATACCCCCGTCGGACACCGTCACGACTGTCTGCATCAAATTATTTTCCTTTTCTCTCTAACAATTGTAGTTGTCACTGAAAGGGCCACTTATAGCAATAAGTAGACAGTTGCGGGGGTGTAAAGCCATAGGTTATGTGCAGAAAAAATGCGTATTTACCAAATCAGTGCCCACGTCATTGACTGATTGGTATCTACAGTGGTCGACGAACTGTCGCTCGCCCGCCTTATCCTCTAAGTTAGTATGCAAATCAGGTGGCAATCCAATACTCCATGGACATACCGCCTCTCTCTATCTTATAGCGGAAGTTGATTAAATGACAAAATAAATAGAAAGTGAAGGATAATGTCAACATTCTAAGTGGTTTTCTTTTAAAAAGCTTAACTGACAATGAACCGCAGGGCAGACACCAAGCGACCGCTGACAGCATCCACAGAATCAAGTTGAATAAATTATTTTTGTGACTGCCAGGCAGGGCCGTAAATTGTTGAAAGGAGTCGGCCAGCATAATGTTGATACGGCCTCTGGGCCCCGGCAGACGCTGCTGTCGTTGTTGGGAAATGGACTTTATAGTGCATAAAATATGATGATGTCGTGTCGAATAAAAATAATTGAAACTGTTTTATTAATTTCAAAATTGTTTTGATGACGGCCCGCATCATTTCCGAACTGACTTTATATACGCTGTTTTAGTCAATTTGAGACATAACTCTTCTTGCCGCGTGACTTTTGGCTAATAGTGCCCCATTTATTAAATTGAGCGTGTGGCAATGTTATATAATGCAGCAAATATCGTTTATAAGTTATCCAGACCGTTCTTTTCGTAACTTCCTTTTAGTTTGCTCCACCAAATTGTCCCCTTTGACAAATGTGTTCTGTACCTGTTTTTTTTTTTTTTTGGTTGCTGCCTATTTGGCCAACGCGGTTGCCTGTTTAATTGAAAAATCTCCAGTACCATTTGAGTTCTTGGCAGTTTTATTTGGCGCTGTTCCTAATTGGTTTCTCACTGCATCCTGTCGGTGTCTGCCGGGATACTGCTGCTTTGATACACTGCGTAGAATAAATGGTGGCGACACATATGCTTCATTAAACATCTGGCTTTGAGCCAGTTAGAAAGTGCTACTTTACAGAGAATATGCTTGGCAAGAATACAGTTCGAATATACTACTGCACGGGTCCTCGACAAATTGAGCTCAAGCCTCGACTTGTTATTGTTTCGGTCAGTGAATTGCACATGGCAGCCAAAGCGGCAAATATACATACATAACATAGAAATATCGTTGTCGTTCTTGTTCAATTACTTTGAAATCAAACGATTATATTCATGGAACTCACAAACGACAATCTTAGGAAATTCTGCAGTTGGTTTTTTTCCTTAATTGGGGGGCTAGGGCCCCGGTATCATGGATTCGTTGATTAACGGATTCATAAATTATTCGCTTTTCATTGCAAATTACAAAATCTGATTTCCACATACACCGCTGCAAGGAAAAAGGAAGCAGAGGCACGGCAACCACATGGCAACCCCAAATGAAGCCAATTAGTTGACGTAATGTTCATGTAGACGCCGACGACAGTTTTTGAACTGCCTGCAAAATGAAACATTTGAAGCTGCCGTTGGCGTCGCCGCTGCTGTGCGCCATGGTGATGACCTGTTTGAGTCTACCTCAGCTATATGGGTGGGTGGATTCGAGTGGCTAATTAATACGCCCCGTTGCACTGAAGAGTGACACAACTAGAAGCTACCAGCCAACAGCTACCAGCTAACAGCCACATAGCTGCAAGTCTGTAATGAGCGTTCAGAGTTAATTGGCGTGTAAGAAAAGAAAAAGGTAAAAAGCACACCTGGCGAGGTAAAGGCAAGGGCGAGGCTGAATGTGGGACAGACGGGGGTAAGTTTAATAAAATTTTATGCTTTTCAAAGACATTAATTAAGAATAATTGCCCTGTTGTCGAGGACTTGTATTAGTAGTAAGGTCAACTAGTAGGATTCCACTACTAAGCCAGCAAAGAATTTGCCCAAATATATTTCTTTAGGTCAAATTCGTTTCATTCGATCTCGCGCCCAGTAATCAACTCATATTTCATGGCATGATCAGCTGTCATTAAGCGTAACAACCCGAAACGACAGTTAATATACAATTCAAACTTTTAATAAAAGAACTTGATAGCAAAACATACCAAAACGTACTGCTGAATTCTCCGCTATACTTTCGGTCGTAAATATTTTTATGCTCCGCAGGCTTTGTTTTTATGAGATTTCAATCAATGAGCCAACAAAAACAACAGCGGCAACAACTTTGATGAAGGAAATGGCAACATGGCAGCAATTTGAAGCGGTGCCGGCTCAAATGACTCGAGAAATGAAATAAAAATTCCTTCCCAGACACGGTTCTGCCCGTCGACCAATCTAAAGTGTAACAGTTGAGTGTTGTTTGTGTTTTCCTAACTGCATATCCATGTTGCATATTGAATACTGACACGCAACATGTAAACAACATCCTCGAGAATTTCGTTATATAGCTATGAAATACTACTATATATATATGTCAAATTCGATATATATATATATCATACAATGAGCATAGCTGTTGTTGTTCTTTAATATGATTTCATGAAAGAACCCACGATGTTGGGTGACTTGCTTGTTGTTAAGCAGAAATTGTCAATTGCTGTTTTGTGACTGCGGCTGATTACTGTCGTTCTTCTCTGGGATGTCCAATAAAATGCCACATTAATTGAGTTTGCCGTGACGACAAATCGGCTTATATTCTGTAAAATGCCCTTTGTGAGTTGCGGCGTAAGAATCACATTTTTATAAAAAGGCTCTAACTGTGCTGTGGCATATGCTAAGAATACGCAAAACAGCAAAAGCAGCTTTTAGGATATTAATCAAATAGCGGCAGTATGGTGTATTTTTAAATTTTTCTTCTAAATAGCCAAAAAAAAACTAAACGCTTTACATAGCCATTTTTTACTCATGAAAACCTAGGGTTTCGTTGCATTTACGCATTTACTTGCATTGCAAGAATCTCATATGTTGAAGTCCTGAAGATAACAGAATTATAAAAATTGCTGATGTTATTCGTGCCTAACATACAAATATTTCGCATTTATTTTAATTCCCAGTCAAGTCATTCGTTGTAAAAACGCTAGAGCAAACCGCCAAAAGCCGTAAAGTTCTGAATGCATAACTCTTTCGTTTGGCCATATCTATCCCTCTACGGACGTTAAAGTTCGCGGCGATATTGGCATTTGGCTGGCTCTTGTGGCCAATATTCTATCGTCCGTGTTGCTTTGGGTTTGCGGCGTGTGGTTTTGCCTTGCCAAGGCATTCATCAAATTCAAGTCATGTTATCGTAGAAAATGAAACAAATTTTTGCAATTTGATTGCTTTTTGAGCTCATAGAGTGCGCTGCACACGGCGTTATGAGTATAATATATTTCAGAAGATGACGTGGCTCTAAGGTACCATCAGCAAACAGTGAGACGACACAGCTCGTATTTAATATTCATGCCCACACCTTCATTTATGTAGGTATGCATGTGCTTATATGTATGTTATATAGTATGTCACGATCCGCATTATGCATATGTGCTGGAATCCTACCTTGCTGATGCAAATTTTCACCATTTATTTTACGTGTCGCAAAATTATGTGTTAGGGGAGCAGAATGTAATGAAATTTACTTGATTTTCAGAGTATCTGGTTATACGACCTGTAATCAGCAAATCTTCTTCGAACTAGAGATAGATTCGCAAAAGTTTTGGAATATGACATAATAATAATATTCTTTAATATCTTAATATATAAAATCGTTCAGAACCACTGAGCCAAACGACTTAATATTTGTGCCATATATTCGTTTTCTCTGCAGGAAGGTTTCTTTCCAGTTTGTGTCCGGCAGATGGACAGGATCAGCAATATAAGATCGCCTACTAATAAAATCGTGCAGGGGAACGGGAAGAGGATGATGAAGTGAAATATAAATGATGATCTTCATAGAGAGGGGCAAGGGGGCTGTAGGCGAATCGAGAAGGGGGCGGAGTGAAACGTAAATCGGGTTGTTCAATACTATAGCTTTTTGAATGAGGATAGGGAAGAAGAAAATGTGAGAAAAAGGTGAAGGGAGCGGCACGGGGGTTGGTAAGCGAAGCGGGCTGGGGGCGGAGCCATCTAGTTCAATAGATGATATTATTATGAAAAACATAAATCCTTTCATAGAGAACATAATTTTCGTAACAAAACAATAATATGCATGACTTATAGGTGTGAATCCCTGCCACGAAAGGATTCGCTTATGACGACTTAACAACTACCGATACTTTTACATTTTATTTAAGTTATCAAGTAGGGTATGCGAATATATTTTCCGCTTTTATTACGTTTTTCCTCATAGCCTATATAACTTGCATACAATCTACATTGCCAGTTGCTGCCGCCGGTATTGTTGTCTTTGTTGTTTATTTCAAAAGTTAATTTTATACTTTATCATACTGGCGACTTCAACAGCAACAACGCCAGCCGCACGGTCTGCCAGCTAGTCAGCGTGTGGGAAATGGAACTTTTCAACGGAAACGGAAGCTGTACGCTTCGCTCAGCCAAGTTTCGCACGGGGTGTGAATAAAGTGAAGCAACTGAAAAAACACCAGTACGGTTCTGCTGACACCCTCCTCTATTTTTTGCAGCAATTGCATTGCGGTAAACAATATTTTTGTTATCTTTTTCTCAATACACACAGGAGGGCATCGGTTGTAGGAGCGCGGAAGGGAGCGGTCATGGCGTGGCAGATAGCAATGGTGTACTTTACAGACCCGTTTCCGTGTCACTTTTATTGTTGGCGCAACGAAGTGTTCAATGCACAACTTTTAGCTCAATTGTTCAAAGAATTAAAAGCACGAGAAATGAAACAAAACCTAGAAATGATAAGAGCGGTGCAGAGTTGTGGTTCTAGTTCTGGTTCTGGGACCGAGGCAAACGGAAGTGTTCCCGTACACTTTGGCTAGTGAGTATGTGAGACAAATGTGGCATGACGTGCCAAATGTAATGGAAAATGGTACAGCAATGCTTTCATTGTATACTATATACACATGGAACCAACTAACGCCTATTACTCGAATCCTCTTCTGCAAATTGCAAGCTCTTATTTTTATGCCGTGTGTCAATGTTGCAAGAACAAGTGAAAAAAAGTGGCACAAGCTATTTATAGGTTTATTTTCCTTGCCATGATTTCTGTTCTGATTCTGACTACTTGCTGCAAAGTGCGTTATTTCCGCACTGGAATTTCTGTTGGAGCTGCGAGCTGTTTTTATAGCAATAAAAGTTTATGACAAAAACTCAATTTCGTAATAAAAAGGAAGATTGTTCGCTACCTGTAACAGAGACAGAGTAGTATTCACTTATATGAACAGCAGTTTCCCAGACAAATTTCGTGTTGTTCGCCCTAAACTACAACTCTGAGTACGTTAATCTACAAGTATTGGTCAATTGTTGTTTTGCCATTAAGCAACAGCTAAAAAACAAAGCTCAGTTCTAGTGAAAGAAAATACTAGATTCTATGTTTAGCTGAATAACATAAAAATAAGCATAAGCCTCTTGGACTAGTACAGTGCAGAGACCATGATGCAATATTTCCGCACAGCTTAGGTGCCGTGCACAAGCTTCCGTAAACACACATAACCAACTACGTATAAAGTAGCAACTAGGCAACTTCAACTCGTTACGTTTGGTAACAGAAATTCCGTAAATATAGTAAGCCGTCCCGTACTCATTGCAAGCTGGGTAAAAGCGGAAGGAAGCAGTTAATACTTCTGTCTGTTATATGCTTACTTCCTGTCTACATTAAAAGTCATTCTTTTGGATAATCCTTTTGGCAACATTATGGTAAGTATTAAAAAGTTTTTGCGCCAACTCGGTGAAACAGGCTAACAGCTAGCTCGGTGGGGTCTGGACTTTTTACCTAGTTTAAGTTTTGTAGCATTTTCTACAGTTGTGGGATGCATGTTGTTGTCATTGTTAGTTGTGTCTCTCTGTCTGATTAGTTGTTTATTTGTTTTGTAGTTTGACTGAGTTCATGACATCCAGAAATATATCAATATTAACAGAAACATCAGATGATATGATAGAGTGTGTCATAGTCTGTATGTTTCGGTAATAATGCTCACTTTCTTTGCTATATTTGATCTATTAAAGCTATTTCAGTGCTTTTCACCACACTTGTCTTCAAACACTTTCTGAAAATATTGAAAAAGCTTTTCAGTTTCTTTGCAGTTCTCCTGCAATGCTCAAAGTGTGCGTTTCGTGTAAATATTTTATAAATAGCAAAACCGTATAGCGTATACTTAAACATTTATTTCATACGAGAAAAAAGAATGTGGCCCAAAAGCATTCTGTTTTTCTGTATATGGAGTACGGTTTGTTTTTACGGCACTGTCCAGCAACAAGTTAACATTGGTAAGAGCGCGTTGTATAGCTTTGCACCTTATAAGTCTATAAAAGATTTACATTCATAGTTTTTCTCTAAGGCGCATTTTTCTATGACAATGAACTAGAACTGGAGAAGGAATTTTTGGCTTTAGTAAATGCCATTAATGAGCCTGAAAATGAGAACAGTTTTAGGTTACAGCCGTTAATTAAACGTCTAAGACCTGAAGATGGCAGTGTGCTGTTGCAGGAAGAAAGTGAGTAGTATTGAAATAAAACGATTTTCATTCCAATATATTTCGAAACTACTTCAAATTTTCAGCATGTGATCTTATTGATAATGGTGTAACAGCTATTTTTGGACCAAGTTCAAAAGCGTCAAGCGGTAAGTTATGAAAGCTGACAAGCGCATTCCCTTACTATAAACATTCCCGTGGAAAATGTTTATGCCTGATTGCACGATTTTTTCCAGACATTGTTGCCTTAATTTGCAATTATACCGGCATACCGCACATCGAATTTGATGTATCGGATGAAGAAAATGAAGCGGAGAAGCCCAACCATCGAATGACACTAAATACTTACCCCTCACAACTTATACTGTCGAAGGCCTATGCAGACATAGTTCAGAATTATGGTTGGCGCAAATTTACCATTGTGTATGATGCTAGTGATGGTATGTGAAGCTATTATTTTGAGGTTCTCAGCAATTCGACAAAAAAATATTTTCAGTGAAAGCCGCCGCACGGTTACAGGATCTGTTGCAGTTACGTGAGATGCATAACGAGGTCGTGCGTGTTCGCAAGTTTGAAAAGGGCGATGACTATCGTGTAATGTGGAAGAGCATGCGAGGTGAGCGCCGCATAGTGCTCGACTGTCCATCAGATATGCTAGTAGAGCTGCTAAACTCATCTTCGGAATTTGGTCTAACGGCACAGTTCAATGTGAGTAGAGAAGCACAGTCCGAGCAATCAGTATACTTTGACTGCATATCACACAGCATATTTTCTTGACCAACCTGGAAACCTACAACGATCATCTGGAAGAACTTGCTATGGATAATGAGACTTTTGCTGTAAATATAACCGCTGCACGGTTGCTGCTTAATCCAGATCAACCAACTGTTAGTAGATCAATAGTGAAATATCCGACAGGCAGTCCAATAAATACGTATGTATTTACTTGTACTCCATTAGTATACCTACGGATACGTGACACAACAGGACAACACTGTAACTGAGACGAGCGATACTTCAAGAACTCTAATACACGATCTTCTCCATGATGCATTACATTTGTTTGTGCACGCCTGGCGTAATGCCACATATTTTTATCCAGATCAAATGTTACCACCACGCCTGAGATGCGATTTTGGTTCTTCTGATGGTCGAGCTTGGCAAATGGGTCGTTATTTGGCACGTATTATGAAGGGAGTAAGTGTTCGTCATATTAAAAATGCTGCACTTGCTCTACAGCCTTACCGTAACATAGACTTCTGGCGTAAACAACACCAAATTTAGAACGAGTGACTTGCAGTTTGATGAAGATGGCCAGCGCATTAATTTTAATATAGAGATATACGATCCACTAGACAGCTATGGCATTGCAGTTTGGGACACAAAAGGCCAGATAACGCCCCTAAGCGTGGACGCAAAAGTACAAAAGAAGATAATCTACCGTGTCGCAACGCGCATTGGGCCGCCCTATTTCAGTCGAAACGATACTGCCATAGAACTTAACATGACAGGAAATGCCATTTACCAGGGATACGCAGTAGACCTTATAGATGCCATTGCTAAAGAAGTGGGCTTCGACTACATATTTGTTCCGGTGGCGGATCAGCAGTATGGTAAGCAGGACAAAGACACCAAGCAATGGAACGGCATAATAGGCGAGATTATCAATAACGTAAGTGGATACGTTCTTAAAAGAGCAAAGTAAAGTTTATCGGTTTGTAGGATGCACACATGGGCATTTGCGATCTGACTATCACACAAGCACGCCGAACAGTCGTAGATTTTACAGTACCTTTTATGCAACTTGGAGTTAGCATATTGGCTTATAAGAGTCCTCATCAGCCGAAGCAGTTAGATGCTTTCCTTTTACCTTTTGGGGGTGAAGTATGGATTTGGATATTAATATCTGTATTTCTCATAGCGTTTTTGAAAGTAATCATTGCACGGTAGGTATCGCTTAGTAGCTGCATTGCATGATATCAACGTATTTATTTCTTTTAACAGCATCTCGAAAGCAGAGTGGGTAAATCCACATCCGTGTAATCGCGATCCAGAGGTGCTTGAAAATGAGTGGCACTTACATAACACTTTTTGGTTAACTGTGGCCTCTATTATGACAGCCGGTTGCGATATCCTTCCGCGTAGTCCACAAGTTCGAATGTTTGAGGCCACCTGGTGGATCTTTGCCATTATCATAGCCAACTCATATACGGCCAACCTGGCTGCTTTTCTAACCAGCTCTAAAATGGAGGGCAGTATTGCTAATCTCAAAGACTTGAGCGGACAAAAAAAAGTAAAATTCGGAACAATTCTTGGGGGCAGTACCTATAACCTACTTGCAGAGTCAAATGAGACGGTCTACCGGTTGGCCTTCAATCTCATGAACAACGACGATCCATCGGCCTATACGAAAGATAACGATGAAGGCGTAGAGCGAGTCTTAAAAAATCGTGGAGACTATATGTTTCTGATGGAAACAACAACGCTTGAATATAACCGTGAACTTCACTGTGATTTGCGTTCAGTAGGAGAAAAGTTCGGTGAAAAACATTATGCCATTGCCGTTCCGTTTGGAGCCGAGTATCGCTCAAATCTAAGCGTTGCTATACTGCGTCTAAGCGAGCGCGGTGAGCTATACGAACTGAAACAAAAATGGTGGAAGAATCCTAATGCGACGTGCTTCGAAGAGCCCGATCCAGACGCCACACCAGACATGACCTTCGAGGATGTGCGTGGCATCTTCTATACGCTTTACATGGGTATTTTTATCGCATTTCTCATTGGAATCGCTGAGTTTTTGGTTTACGTGCAACAGGTGGCTTTGGAGGAGCATGTAAGTTTCCTTCCATTGAATTTAAAAACTTATCTCTATATGTTATTAATTTTTATTACTTCTATACTATCTATTATCTAGCTACCTTTCTCGGAAGCGTTCACAAAGGAAATTAAATTTGTTCTCTGTGTGTGGAACAATAAAAAGCCAATAATGATAGGCACGCCGGTCTCGAGTATCTGCACCACTCCTCGTCGGTCCCTAGAGAAGCGTAGACTCTCGTCAGAAGAATTGCGAGAAATACCAGCTATTTCCCCGTCGATTAACAGTAATAGCATTGAGCATGACCAAAACTCTTTGCGAGAGGCATGCGTCTGACATACTCTTTTGTTTGTAAATATCATTTATAATTGAAAATTAATTCGAAAAATAAAGCTGATACTAAATCTTCTATTATATTTGCAGATTAAATCCATAAGTTCTTAGTGATAAAATGATTAGAGTTAATAACATAGCTCTGCTAAAACTCTCCACTTTTAACATAGCCGCTGAATGTGTTTGCTTAACTCACCACACTTGCACTTGTTGCGGCATGCAACATATAAATAAACAAATATGCGCATGCGAAAGTTAGCATTTCACCACCGACAGCCAATGAATGGCCGGCGACAAAGCTACAAATGTCTCGGAAACCCACCTACGTATAACACCCTTAACGCCTTCAAGACTGGTCTTATACTACCCGACTTATAATCTGTTTGTACAGAATGTCATTCATTAATGCCACGCACGTAAGCAATTTCCGCACGAAAGCGCATTCTTTGAGCCTTTAATGTACTTTTTGATGTTAACAAATTTTAGAACATTTGTTTTTGGAGGTCGTCGAGCTGGGCGAAAAACAACGATGTATGCAATCTGGCAAAGGAGAAAACGTTGTTCGAATAAGATAAGGCGAAAGAATACTATTGCTAATGGGTTAAGTGTGAGCGATTTGATATGCATAAACAAATTAATCGAGGTGAGTTCTTGATGCGATAATAGAAAAACTTTACTACATTTCTTTGAAAAGGACACGTGTACACAGTCATAGATACAAGTATGTATCTGGAATTTATGAGCAATAGCAAATTTATCTTTAAAGTTTATAGACACCGGGCTGTGTGGGTAAACATGTGTGTGAACTCAACTTGTACTCATATGCAGCTATGTAAGATAACAATACTGGCATTGACAAGGGAGTTGGTAAGGACCCAATCCGATCCGATTTTAGCAACGGAATTTATACCGAATTCCTGCCGTAGGTTTATTTTCCTGATTCACAAATAACTTTCTGATAAAATGTCGTGTTCCTAGTTTGTCTGAGACGGACAGACAGACGAAATTTCTGTTGTCGTGCTGATACTTTATAAGGTCTCACAATTACTTTGCTTCTCAATGTACCACGCATATATCTTTAGCACTCATATCGTATAGAGTATAAAAACAATTGCAAGCCCAATACTACATATTTATCTTGTGCTTTGCTTGCTCCTAGCTACCATCTACCAGCTGGTGGGTACTGGGTGCTGGGCCAGCTATGACAACAGCGAAAGCAAATAAACGCATTTAAACAAGCTGCGAGCGTCAGCCATGGCAAAGAGCAAACAACGTATTGGATATTTTCTTGTTTTTGGTGAAAAACGCAAACGGAAACGGAAACGCGTCACACAATGTCGAACGTATGTAACATGCTTGCCGCTCTCGTCTGCCATTAGATATTTATTTCTGCGGATGTTTGGCTGCGTGAGTATGCGTGTGAGTGTGCACATATTTGCACATGTTTCGCATTTGTATTCCATGCGTTATTGAGCTGAAAATTGATGCACATTACTTACTCTATTGAATTACACATTAGCCGTTACGCTGCATGCCCCTGGTCCTCGTCCTTGCTATATTCCTTCATTGGCTCCCTGGCTCCCATATATAATTTGAAAATAACAAAATAAAACACTGACAGGACAAAGCGCTACATACAAAACCAAAAAAAAAAAAAAAAAAACCATGACCCCTTGCTTGCTGCATCATTCCCAACTGAAACTATCGACGTCCTGCTTGCAGGATGCAACTGAATTATGCATGTGCTCAAGTGTGTGGCCCAGGACTCTGCACGGGCTGACTCTAGTGCCTGTGCCCAGGCACCATAAATTGTACAACTAAATACAATTTATTTTTCGTCGACGCTGGTGACCCATGTACTATTTTATGCGTTCTATGTGCGCAGTGTTGTTATTTATGCGCTTCTTTTGCCATTTCTTCCTTGATAGTTTTTACGAAATATCGTCAATACAATATTGATGTTGTTTTAAATAGTTTGGGGGATGTCACCAAGTTCAGTCTGTTGTTATTTGAATGTTGAGATTGTGATTTTATTTTAGCTGAAACACTTGATAGTGAAAACAATTTTTCACGCGATTTAAATTAATGAATTTAAACAAATGTTTTAAAAACAATTCTTATTCAAACCCAACGGTTGCCGGATACCAAACATTAGCGGTTAACAGTCATGATAAATAAGAAAGTAAGCAGAAATTTATAACCGTTTTATGTTATTGCAGGAGAAAAGCAATGTTAAGTGAATTGTGTTACATTCTGTTAGACTTTAAAGGCACAAATTGTATGTAAGGATTATAATAATTTCAGATGAACTTTGACAACAAACTGTATTTATTATATTTGCATCAGATTCCTTTTTAAATCCACATTATATTAAATAGCTAAAACTAAACTGTTACGGATTGATACGATATACATATCTGATCAATCCATGAGTACAATTTATCCAGACGAATATTGTTTTGCTCCGTAAACTACATTTAGACCGCTTCTAAGAATGGCTGTTTCTTTAGCAGTATTATGCTGGTAAAAGTGTACTATAGACAATATACTGTTAAACTGCAACATAACAGTTTTGTGCTACTGTAAGAGACTTAACATAACATTTTTGGTTACAGTTTGTTAGCAAGCTGTTACTCCGCTCTGTGTCTTGTTACAGCGCAAATGTTCAGAATGTTCGCAGTTTGTTATTTAACAGAGCTCTGTTATTCCCCTTCGGATAATTTATAGCACATTTCTGGAGCTATGTTTATAGCACTGTTATGGTGAGCAAGCTGCCCTTTTAGTTGAGGTTTCTTTATTTAAGTAAGTCATAGTCAAAGATTATATTAATGAATAAAGTTGTTGCATTAATATTACTGGTTGAGTATATAATGAAACAAACAACTTACAGTTTGTATACAAATTAGCGATTATAAAAAATTAGTCGATCATTTATGTTTAATTCAAAAATACTCAGCCACAAAACCGAGTAGAAAATGCAAGCCAAATCAAAATCCTACATCCTTATGTTCATACAAACTATGTTCACAGCGAACTGTTGCACATTTGCCAGCACATGGCAGCCCCACAAACAACAACAACAACACTGAAAACCTCTTTCATTGACAACAATGAACTGTTACAAGACACAACAACAATAACAATCCACCGTCCACCCCGGTCGGAATAAAATGTTCTTGCTAACTCACCAAGAACTGTTCGCGATGTTAACAGGATACCATCGTGCTCTACGTAGTATCCTGTATCCTGAGGCGCGCTCAGCGTATATAACAACGAGTGCGCCAACTAGCGCAATTCAGTCTTCGTTTTGCCTTTGAATCGTGCGGTGGTCATTAAACAGAACTGCATTGGGTCACAATCGCTTTACTGATTAAACAAGCTAAACAGTTAGGAAAGAATTATTTCATATTTAATATAATTTAAGCCTAACGATTAATATTTGAAAATTAACGGCGTAGAAAGCTTCAATTAATCAATTCGATCGGCAAACAGGGAGAAACACGCGTACGTGAACGTCGGCTGCAGCTTATTATTTGCTTGAAAGGAAAATTTGGAGCGCTCGTTTTTATCCTCCGTATGTGTTAAAATCTCTGTGTCCGTGCCTATGTGTGTGTGTGTTGTCGTCGCTTTCGGGCAATATCGGGATACATTTCCGTAGTCGCAAGCTAACGAAAAGGCAGCCTGTGGCACGAGGTATCGCGCGACTGCAACGCGCCGCAAATGTTAAAAGCCAGAAACATAACAAAAGAGTGGAAATCGCAGTGGCAGCAGCCAAGTAAACAAGCTCTGAACCAATGCACAGCAAGTGCAGAGTGTGGCCGCAGCTTTTGAAATTTTGCGGCAATCAAACGACGCCGATGTGTAAGCCAAGCCACTATTTATCTCTATGAAAACGACAAAAAAAAAATAAGAAAAAACAACCGTGTTAGTAGTAACTTCAAGTTGCAACATGCTGAAGT
Source organism: Chymomyza caudatula (assembly GCA_035041775.1). Lineage (NCBI taxonomy): Eukaryota > Metazoa > Arthropoda > Insecta > Diptera > Drosophilidae > Chymomyza > Chymomyza caudatula. Next base: position 825,787 of record JAWNKW010000048.1, read on the forward strand.
CCGTGACCAATCTTCTTTTCATCTCTCTTGTTTTTCATATTAAAAATATTCCTCGCAAATATTTTACGTACTCCATGTGTGAGTGGAATTTCCTATGCAAATGAAGTTGGCAGGTTGAGTTGAGGCAGGTTCTCCAACAAACGCCAAGTTGTAAAATTTAGCCAAAATTGAAATTAGATTTGGGAAAAAACCCAAGCTGCTTCCTCGCCTAGCTGGCAAATTTAATTCGGGTTAAGGTCCTTGTGGCCTGCGTATAAAACAAAACCGCACGTTGGGGCAAACCCCAAAATCCTTCATGCGGCATATTTGGTTATTGTTGCTAGCAATTTTGAGACTCATCTGCTTTCTTGGCTTTCTTAAGATACTTTGTATTTTAGGATAGACTTACACGTGGGGGTTGCCATGCCAGTTGGCGATTGGAATTTTTTCTTATTATTATTTAAAAATTTGCAGTTATTTCATGCAATATAACACATAAATTATATTTGCACTCACTTTATTTGAATTTGGGACTTGTGTTCATATGATAAATCAAGAAAGCATTCTTTAGTTGAATTCTTAAAATTGCATCCAGCGGCCAAAGGGACCAGTGCCAGCTGTTGCAGATGTACTCATATGTATGCCAACTTTTTTTTAGATTCTCACTCTAACCTTGGCTAAAGTGTTGTGTCCATATGTGTGTGTGCGAGTGTTCAAGTGTAACCACAATGTGCAACCGCAACGGGCGGGTAATACTCATACCCAGACAGTAGTTGGTTAAGTTGGTCGCTGATCTGACGTCGTTAGCCCCCCTCCGTTGGTGCATTGTTTTGGGGCCACAGCAGCTGTTGTGCCTAGTCCACACACACACAGACACAATCACCATCGACTTTCAAGTGTAGAGCCGGTGCTCTGCTCTGCTCTACTCTGCTCTGTACGTTATGCAAAACTAACTTTTTCCATTATTTTCTGTATGTTGGTGCCGAGTGCAGCTACTTCTGGTGGTTCTTATTTATGGTTTATTTTTGTTTTCATTTTTTAGTTAGTTACTGTCGGCCTGCTGTTGGTTGTTGGTTGTTTGTTGGTTTGTAGGATTGTAGGTTTGTTGCGGGCTGCTTACTTTTTCTGTAAATAAAAGCCAACTCCAAAGTTTTGACAACGCTTTTCGGTTCTTTTGCCGCTAACGCCGCCAAAAATGGGTCAGCAAAAGGGAAATTTATGTCGCAGCCGCGTGCAAAGTGACAGCGAACAAATTGCCACGACAAAACAAGCTACATAAAATACAGCTTCAAAAGTTTTGGGCCGCCGCTAATCAAGCAGCATCAGAGACGCAACACACCGTTCCAGCAAACCCTATAAGAAGCATATTTCCTAGTATTAAATTATGATTTCGTAATATTAGGCAACTAAACATATAAGAAATTCTACAAGCAGCTGACCTTTTAGTTGAGGCCTTATTAAATTCATATTATTAAAAATCGTCTGACACTTACGCCCATTCGAGTAGACGAAAATTTTTATACCGAAACAGCTGTTGGTAATGACATTTGCTCACACACGCACAAATAAACATATGGTTTGCGAACTTATTTGGGAGTTGGTGGCTTAAACCTACCAAACCTTGAAATAATAATATTACGAATTATTAAAAGCATTTGCTGACATTTTCTTCGGAATGCAGAGACAGTTTACTGAGTTTTGAAACGGCACGAATTGCGTCACAAAATATTCATGCATTACTTGCTCGATAATAACACATGTGGAATATCCATTGAAATTTAATATCCTTTTACTAGTTGCCCTTGAATGTTTGCAAATATAAAAATGTGCTCTATGAGTTGTTGATAAACTCTTTAACAAACTAAGATCTCGTTTTATATTTACAGTTGCCTCACTCCTGAATTTGTTTCAATGCTCTCCGCTGTTGCAGAACTGAGACATCAGCAGCTTAGCCCGAGTAAATTCTATAAATCAGAAGAAATTAAAACTCAGATGACAAAAATAAAATCATATAAAATGTCACTGCTGCTTGAATTGAACAACAACAACAGCAACCAAGAAAGATATATAAAATATTTAAACTAACTAAAAGTAAAACCAATTATTCGAGACAGTTGTGGACATGGTGTTCATAGAGCACAGAATGCACGACAAATTGTCCCAAAAGCTGTGGCTGTGGCTCAGAGGCGACGCATGGCAAAGGATGCATAAATCAAAGTAAGTTTAAATGGTGGCTTATTATTGTAAGGCGAAATCGTGAAATACATGTCCCCTGGTTTTAAGTGTTTCACGAAACACACGCATATCATAACTAAAGTTTTTAAAGTTAGTGTATTCGTCAGGCCCCAAATATGAGGTCAAGTCTTCGACAGATTGAAAGACATCAAAAATTGGGTAAGCACGCGGCTTGGCAGGGCGCAGACAAATTATAATTATTAACGCTTAGCTGCGTCTCAATCAACAACATTTTATCTGCCACATACAGTTGCAGCCACTTTTTTAGGCAACGACAGGAAACCGCTAGCTGATATCGTGCGCTTGCTAACTTCCGATTTCCGGTGCTCGTTGTGATTGAGCGGCGCTTTATTTCCTGCCAAAGACCAACTTTAACTCGGATAACAAAAAGTAGCGAGCAGATACATGAACGAACTTAAGTAGTACAAAGGGGATTTCCCTGAGATGGAGTGGAAGCGATGTCGTCATAGGGTCGAATAGTCTTCGCTGTTGCCTAGTTATAGACTAGTGGATGTTGAGCCTGTAAAGGTTTTCGATTCTTTACATTTGCAAACTGGGCCGATTGGCATCAATTCCAGTGATTTATCATAAGACCCTGCACATAAATAAGCACAAAGCTGGCAGTTGGCAGCCAAGTTGCGGATTTTCAGCAACGTTTTGTCAGGTCTACATATTTTTTAACGGTGAGCTCTTCAATTTGGTTTACGCATCAGTAGATGCTCCCATTTTCGTGGCAGCCCTTGCGTTTCCCCTTCATTTGACACTTTGTGCACTTGACTTTGGAAAGCAGCTTTTGTTGTTTCGATTTGCTGCTTCTAACGACCCCCATTGTCTGAATCCGGCGTTGATTTTCGAAACGGCATTATTACCCGGCAGCAGGATTCTTCTTATCTCTCACAAGACGCTTAGAATAATCACAGTTGTTGCTGTTGTTGCCTTAGTAGCGCGACATTATTTTCGCTTTATTGAAAACTTGTACCCGAAATTGATTTTCTGCTCCTCCTAACCACAATTTATTCCATGATTTGACATTTTTTGGTTACAGTGTAAGTCATCCTGCTCATGTTATTTTGCCTTTTGATTTCTACTAAATTTGTTTCGCATTTTGTTGGATGCTTTTTTGACATTTGGACTGCAATTTTAGCATACTGTTATTTTAAAGGCTGTTATTTGGTTGAATGTTCAAGCAAATTTTATAGGTCACCAAAAGTTACCGAGTGAAATTTTATTTTGGTTTTTAGGATCGCTAAATAATACTACTAAGTAATAATATGCTAAGTGAGCTTCACGTGGTTTGAAAGTTTTAAGTAGTTTGAAATGCGAAACGATGATCAGAAAAACTACTGTTTCATATATTCAACGAAAAGGTCAACTTTACATTTGTCTTAGTTCTTCATTTAAATCACAGTAACCAGCTGACAGTTAAGAAAATTAATTTGATTTTTAAAGTAAAAGTAGCCCTTAAGTAGGCAACATATTTCTTGATATGCAACATATGGCAGACCAATAAAACAAAAACGTATCTCGCACTTAGGCCAGAAAATACGCCAGTGTTAAGCAGCGACGTAGAATGCTTTTTATTAAAAACACCAGACATTAACACAGACAGAACTAAATTAATTCTGCTCAATTTGCATTAAATATGTGCGGTGGCGAGGGTATTTTTGAGCTCGGTCTCTTGGCAGACTGTGTGACTGGGTCGATGGGAGCATACATCGGAGGTCCGTGAACGAAACGGTTTGAATTTCCTTTTTTTGTTGTAGTTGTTTCTAAAAGCTGTGAGGGGTATTAGATGATGCAAAGTACTATGACTTGCAACGAAATGTATCTAGATATAAAAATTTAAGGGCTAACTAGGCAAATACTTATATAAGTTCAGACATAATAAAAAAAATAAAAAAATACGCTTTTACGCACTTTATAAAATTTAAAATGGTTTTTGTATATTGATAGTCTGCTGGTGCGGCGGCTAAAGTAATTTTCTGCCGGCAGTGGATTTTCATAGTCATTTGTGTTGTTGTTTTTTTTTGGAACGCCTTCACACCGCTGTTATTGTCTTTTACATCATCGCCTTACTTAGTATAAGTACACACAAACGACAAGCGAAAACAAATTGCTTCGAACACCGTCCCAGAATGAGAGAGGCGATTGCGCATCCTGGCGTTGTTTTCGGCATTTCATGCACCGCATGGGGCTAACACCTCCACAGCTTCTGTAGCCGGCGGAGCGTCTTTGCCATTGTTAGCATTTATTTTTATTTTATGCACTCACACCCGGAGCAGCCGCCGTAGCTCATTGTGAGCCTTGAGCTCCAAATAAGTATGCACAGCACGGGGCTGCTGGCAGCGTGACAGCGCCTACAATATAGGTCCTACAGCTTCTCGCCTGGGGCTGCTACGGGTTAATATTATTGAGTGCGCGACTTGGCCGTATACGTACTATACTGCTGTGCGTGCGCGCTCCAAAGCCAATATTTAGCTAATGGTCTTTATATTTTAAATATTGGCGTACTGCGTGCAAAGGCGCTGATTTTGGCTTTGGCTTCGCTGGAAAAGGCAATGAGGAGTCTGTCTGCTCTACTGCCTTTGTAAGTGGACCTTTTTTTTTTGGCTTTTTATTAACAGAACACTAATTGATGGAAAATGCATATAGACTAACTCAGAAACTTATTCACCTACCTGCCGTTTTTAAATCAAATTTCGTAGCTACATTGACACTGATTTCATTTCATGCCAAACTGCCATCTTTCAATGGCAACAGCGGTAACTCACCGACATAAGTAAAAGATAGTAAAATCGCAGGTAAAATATAAAGGTTCTACAAAACGCGGCATTTAACACTTTTGAAAGGAAGCTCGCGCTTGCCACCCGCAAAAGGACAGCATGCAAGTAGGGTTACCGTACAAATGTGCTCCAGTCGCACTTATGGTCCTATAAAATGCTCACAAAATGTTGTTTTATATGTACCCGTTGTGCGTCTGAGAGCGCGTGTGCATGTGTCCGTATGAATGGGTGCGTATATGCATCTGGGAGTGGGTGTGTGTGTGCCCCACATAAGTCTGCTCTCCAAAACAGCAGCCGAGCAACCGACAAAGAGGAGGACGAATCACCTCACATACACAAACCAAACACAAACCCGGCTTGCTCCTACTCTGTATGTTTAACGTATGTACGTTTGCTTCGGTTTGTGTTGGCACTCATTAGGATTAATTTTCCGGTTACAGTAAAACCAAAGCGAAGCACAGAGACGAACTGCCAGATAAGCACTGGGAAGCAGCTGACGCTCAGACGCGCTGTCTGATGGTTGTCCGTCAGCTTGCCTTTAAACGTTACAGAAAAACAATGCAGTACAATATATTTACGCATACAACGTTTTATCAGGCTTTAAAAAAGGAATCAGCTAAGCCAAATGAAATTGTATCAACTCGAAGGACCAAAATTACGTTAATCATCTAAGGGCTTAGAAACTACCACGAGGCAGCGATTGTAGACGTTGCTGCTAATTTCATTTATGATCTTATAGCTTGTCTGTGCGACCTCTTAACTGATATGCCATAATGTCCTGACCGCAATGTCTATAGGAAGTCTTTAATCTTAGAATCGACGGCAACAAATACCCATAGTTGACATTCTTCGTTTCTAAAAACTTATGGAACTTCTTATTACTACATTTGACATATTGTTGAAGACAGAGCACATATTGCTACACTTAAGCGATAACTCAACAAACCGATTGTTAATAAGATACATATGCTACTTACATATAATACTTACATAAAACGGTGCGCGTGACAATTTCAAATGCTTCGACGCGCTTTTAAAATTGAATGCCTTCGGCATTCTCACACGAATATTTTGAAGCAATTTTTTGTCTTAATACATTAATATCCTGAAGCATTGAACACATTTTCCACTTTTATGACGGAGGCATAAACATTTAAAGTGTCACTCGTCACTAAAATATGTCTAAGGTCTTTAATTTTTTCAAGGTAGAAGGTATCGCTGCGTCGGAACTCTTACCACTCCACTGTCTTTTTTTTTGGCTTTCCTATGTACATATTATGCATAAATTGGGAGGATGCCTTCCTGCCATTGCCTCCATGGCAATCACCACTACCGCTGTTGTGTACGTTGAAATAATAAACAACGTGACTTATCACATTGCGTAACTTGTGATTTAATTGGATTTATACACACACACACACACTCACCCATATTTACTACAAATGCAGCAACACAACCTTCCCATGGCCTTTCACTGTCGTCCAGTTAAATCACTGTGGGTCTTGCGTGGCGCTGCAGGCAGTGCGGCTGGTGCCACTTTGCAACGCATTGCGATATGTTGCATCGATTGTGGTTACGTAAAGTTTTTAATTATGTTTGTGGTTAGCAATCGGATTCTCTGAACGACAGACAGGTCAGTGTAGTAAGGTTACGCCACGCAAAAGGTCCAAAACAAAAGTTGTTGTAACTAATTATTTAATAAAAGAATTGTACAATAATATGAAAAACAATGAAATCCAGCGATCATTTTTCGCTATTTGTGTATAATTGCTTACCTCTTTACCGCATCATAATTATGTTGCCGGGAAACTAAAACATAGTTATTGTCAGTAGTGTCCACTTAACACAGCTGTGTACATACATCAAATTACTTGATATGGCTGGTTGTGTTTTTCTTTTTGTATACATATGTAACTATATATATTACACTATATACTATATATTAAAAGTGTATAATGCAAAGTGCACCCAAATTTCGCGTCTATTAGTCTCCCGAGTGCTGCACTACTTCCTAATTTCCATATATTTCGGCGTGACCGCTGCTAAGCTCGCTGTTTCCATACTATTTTCGGAGTGTTCGTGGCTCGAGCAGTGCATATATTTGACATGTGGTCTCCTGAGCGCAAGGCAGTTATTTTTTTGTATTTTAGTTCTAGTTACATTTTTCAACTGGTACTTACACACAAAGACCGGTCGTTGAGGCAAACACCTAAGCCTTTGGATAGAAAGTCTTTATATGTATTCCTGATCTGATCTGAGTCTGTAATCATCATCACAAAAAAATAGATAAGGTAAGATTAAGATTTTACTGTGCTGTAAGAGGTCGCAAAAAAAACAAAACACATTTTGAGTTGTGGCTTAGTGAATGCCATTGGCAATTATTAATTGAGTATATAACGATAGAAACAACTGTTATTGTGGAAATTACGCAGTCCAGTCAATGCTTTGAAAATAAACTCTTAGCACATAAATCAGAAGAGTTCTTAAGTTCTGAGTAATACTTATGTTTGTTTATACTATATGTGTGCAACAGTATTCTGTTTTCACCATTGAATCCGAACAGCTAGCAGGAACAAAGCTCATTATTATGCCTCATTAGTGAAGAAATGTTGTTTGCGGCATTATTGTGCGCCAACTTAAACGCTCTGAGTACTGGCTTTGCGCCTTTATGAGTGTTGGGAATATTGGATGTTGCTAATTGACACATAAGCCGCTTTTGGGATGATTTGGAATCTCTGGCTTGCGATAGCAGGTTGTTAAGCGTAGACAAACGTCTTTACCGGCTAGGCAACTACTTTAAAAGAAAGCCACTTACTATTCAATTTAAAAACAAAATTTAACCAATATCAGTAAAAATTTACTCATATTCAATCACCGAAATTCGCCCACATTCACTTGTAATATTAACATTTAATTTTAGTTTGTAACCCCAAAAAGTATGCTACAAAACGTAAAAAATGTATTGTCTTCTTATTTGTTACAGTATGGACTTAACTTGTGTCATCTGCTGCAGCCTTGCCTTTGTTCTGTATGTTAACACTCTACAGGCGGGCTTCGTCTATGACGACAGGTAAATATATCGATTGTCATTTACGATTCGAAGGAAAACATAAGTATATGTCGTTGCATTTCGACTTTGGGTTGTATCCATTTACCATGGAACCGGGACACATTTTAATCGAACTGCAATGCAATATACAATACAATTTCGAACCGATATTTCTGTATAGACGAATATCTATAGGAGAAAAGCTTCGTGTGCTCCATTAATTTATTTGTTTGTTTCATTCATCTTTGCTTAGACGTGCGATACTTACCAATGCGGACGTCTCAGGGAATGCGCCCTTGTATCGCAGTTTCATCAATGACTTCTGGGGCACACCTCTGACAGACAGCGGCTCACATGGATCGTGGCGCCCATTGTGTGTACTCAGCTTCCGACTTAACTATATTCTCGGAGGAGGCTATACACCGTGGGGCTTCCACTTGATCAATATTCTGCTGCACTGTGTAGCAACTGGACTTGTGGTCCGTGTGGCACGCACGTTGCTCACATCGGCGTGGGCGGTTTCGACTGCTGGAGCGCTCTTTGCTGCTCATCCCATTCATACAGAAGCCGTAGCCGGCGTCGTAGGCCGCGCCGACGTAGCTGCCTGCGTCTGCTACTTACTAACGTACCTCAGCTATCTCCGTCATGTACGCTGGCGGGAGTTTGGAGACTCGCGGCAATGGCTAGCTCTTGTGGCGACACTATTTTTTTCGTTGGCTGCATTGCTTTGTAAGGAAACTTCCATCACAGCGCTACTTGTATGCGCGCTGTTCGACATTATGCGTGGTCTCAGCGGCCAGGTGGACAAGGTGAGTAGCGTATAATACATATGTGTAACGTTTATGCAACTATTGAACTTATATACATTTTATTCAATTTTCATAATCCGCCGTTAGCAACGCGCTCGATCTGTTTGTCTTCTCCTAGCCGCTCTCTTCTGCACCGCCTATTGTCGGCTAGTCATCCTGCCAAGACCACAAACAGCGTTTTCAACTGCCGACAATCCTATCGCACGCACGCCGTCCATATGGACGCGACTTTTAACGTTTCTCTATCTGCCCGTTTTCAACTTTAAACTCCTGCTGCATCCGCAGGTGCTTAGCTTCGACTGGGGCATGGATGCCTTACCACGCGTTACCTCACTGTGGGACCGCCGCAACGCACAGTCAGCATGTTTCTACAGTGTGCTGCTGGTATTGGCTTACCGCACCTGTAAATTTGTGTATAGCCATGGTGATCTCAAAAATGCAGTCGATGTCGCTAATTATACCCAGTATCACATACAAAAGCTAAACGGCATCAATCGCAAGTCGCGCTCCAAGCGCAAACGACTGGCTGTTGTGAGCAGCATAAAAAAGTACCAGGCCTATGAGGCAGCTTATCAGTCCGTACTTCCATACGCTAAGCAACACCAGCAAGGGCAACACCCGTGCAGCGATTGCAATAATAACAACAGCAGCGCACACCTGTTGCCAGCGAGTCTGGTCTACGGCGAGACGTCGCAAAATAATCAACATCAGCAGCTTGTGTCTTCCGGCCCCAGTTCCACAATCAGCTTAGTCTTCCACAAGGCATTCCGAGGCTCTCGTAGTAGCAGCAGTTGTAGCAATAGTACCACAACTAGCAATAAAAGCAGTGGTAGCAGTAGCAGTGCGAGTTCCACGTGCAGCTCAATAAACGGCGTGAATTGTCATCGGCAGTCATCACCCTCTACCTACATGTTGGAGCCAATGACGCCCACAGCGCGCCACGCCTGCATCATGCTTATGTCAAGCGCCTTTATTATGCTGCCTTTTCTGCCAGCAAGTAATCTCTTCTTTTATGTCGGCTTTGTGGTGGCCGAGAGACTACTCTACTTGCCAAGTGTCGGATTTTGTCTGTTAGTTGGCTACGGAGTTGCGAGACTTATGACTTGTATACAGGCCGCAGGATCGCGGCGCCAGCGCGGAGCATTGCTCCTCTGCCTTAGTGTCGTGCTTGGAGCGCTTAGCGTTCGCACTGTACGGCGCAACGCGGATTGGCGCGACGAGGAGAGTCTGTATCGCAGTGCCATAGCCGTAAATCCGCCAAAGGGTAAGTTTCACCTAAATTCTTGATTTGTGAAATCTTTTAATACTCCCCATTTGTAGCGCTGGGTAATTTGGGCAGTGTGCTTAGCTCACAGGCACGGTACGATGAGGCCAAAGAAGCTCTACAAGAGGCTATCAGGCACCGGCCAAATATGGCCGACGTACACTTTAATTTGTAAGTACTGAGAAACTTAGATTTGGGTTTCAACATGTACATTTGTAGAAGTATATTCCAAGCTTGGATAACTAGATTTTATTAATGTCTATATTTTTTATATTATTTTGTTTAGAGGTATTTTGCATCAAAATCAAAAGGACTTTAGGGCAGCTGTTGAGTGTTTTCAGCGAGCTATTAAATTTCGACCAAATTTAGCGGGTAAGTTCAATGCCTCCGTATTAAATATTAATTCACATAATAATATTGTCAATTCTAAATGTATTCCAGTGGCCTACCTCAACCTCGGCATATCATTTATAGCTCTGGGGAAACATGAACAGGCAAGTCTTGCATTTCAAGTGGGTGCAACGGTAGACGGCGCGACAGTGCGCGATCGTAGCGCCCATGAACAGGCACGGAGCTCGGCTTACTTACAGCTAGGCGCCCTGTATGTGGAACAGGGTAAATTACAACGAGCTTTAGCTGTTTACCGTGAGGCGTTAGCCTCTTTACCGCCGCTACAGCAACAACGCGAAGTTCTCTATCAGCGCATTGGGGATGTCTTTGGACGTCTTCAACAATGGGATGAGGCAGAGAGACACCATCGAGCAGCGTTAGAACTGCAGCCAAATCAAGTGGCGGCACATTTGTCCTATGGAATGACACTGGCGAGAAATGTATGTACAAGTGGAGCCAAAATTCAAGTGAGCATCCTGGTAATCTACGATTTTTTTCTTTGTAGAGTAGCCGTGCATCGGAAGCAGAAATGTGGTTCAAACGCGCGCTGCAACTGGCGCCTAAGCAGGCTAGCGTGTATCACCATTACGGTTCGTAGTAAAATAATGGTTTTCTCTACAGCTCTAACTTTTCATTTTGATCAGCGGAATTCCTAACGGTGCAATCGCGCCATCGCGAGGCTCTTATTTATCATCAACAAGCGGCTGAGTTGGCACCTACAGATTACAACTTGGTGGTTGCCGCTGCCACAGCGTTACGGTTGCTTGATCGCAAAATTGAGGCCGAATTTTGGTATAGAAAGGTAAGAGCCAGTGACAGCTTTTGTTTTAGATACTAAACTATGATTTCACTTCCCAATCCTCGTTTAGGCTGTCAACCTACGGCCGACCGATGCCCACGCTCACACAAATCTTGGCGCAATTTTACACCTGCTCGGACGTACGCACAATGCAGCTGCTAGCTACAAGACCGCATTAAAATTCCAGCCCGGCGATGATATCGCACTTGGAAATCTGGCTAAGCTTGGCATGACAAACGTTTAGCACGCGTCGCAGCTTCATAGTAAATCCCGTTAATTAATCGATACATGCATATGGCAACAAAAGTATTTTTATAAACCGTTAGATAACTCTACAGAATTTATATTCGATAAATACATAAAACTATATATGTATCCGCAGGTGGCATGTAAATAGTTAGTGACAACCAAACATGTCAACATAGATATGAAATGGTAAAGAAAGAGAGTTTATGTTTAAATACTGTTATAAATAACACTAAATAACGTAAAGTTAAAAAGTGCAGCACAGAGAAGAGAGAACAATAATTAAAATTTGTAAGTGTTAGATAAAATGATATGAGGGATGCTGAATAAATAATACTAAACGTATAATGGTCTGCAACCTAAAGATAATCCAAATAATCGTCATCTATGAGATGCCCTGTACCTATAGTACATATATATGGCAGGATATTTAGAACCATACCCCAATTGTACTAATATCTGGAAAAAGGTTTTTTTTTTTGTCCAACCTCAGTTTAGCATCTAGCTACAACCGAATGCAAGCTTTTACTCAGCAGCTTAAAAAGTTAATCTGGATTGCATCGAAACTTACAAAAGCTTTGCCGACATTAATGCCAGTGTTAGATCCATTCGCCTTAAATACCGCTTAGACATCCGATATCAGTCTATCCAAATACAGTTTTATGGTATAGGAGAAATATAAATAGCTTTCCAATATTTCACTGAAATAGTTTCAAAACTGACAGTATAGATAGATACCATTGAAACAGGCAGACAGACAGACAGACAGACATACAGTGAAACATCTGCTTGTATCGACTCGCTGACTGGGCCGTCGAGAGAAAATCGTAGGTTACGTTCTCGTTATCCTGCACTTCATTGTTTGGATTGAAATTCTGGACCAGGGGAATCAGCCCCCGCCCTGTCGACGGCCCCGATCGCTGATCATTGCTCTTCCTACTATGCAAAGATATAGTTAAAATTGCTTGCAATAATACAAAAAGACCGGTAGATGGTACAGGGTTGAAGAATAACTTAATGTATATGTAAATTACTGTAAATAACTTAAGAAGTACACATAAAATAACACTGTATCTACTAACCCCATGAAGGTGGTGGCTTATGCGTGAGCTGTGCAAGTAATGCGTTTCTCGGTTATAAATGTATGTATATATATGTATATGAAATATTTTAGTTAAGTTAAAAGTGCATAAGAACCATAGAATTATAATACAATGAAAATTTCAGAAAATTTATCCACTTTTTATTATATATTGCTTTAGTTCAAATTCTGCTTTACAAACTTACACATATGTATATGTGAGCAAGTTCTATGCAGGAAACAACGAAGGATCCCTGTAAGTAATACTAAGGTAAGCTAACTCCATATTTAATCATGTAAAACTGAATTACAGAATACTTATCCCCTGCCTTTTATAATTCAAAATTCCACGTGAAATTGCATATTTTTCGATACCCTTAATAATGGACACAAACACATTGCATAGCTAAGATATCTGAAAATCAATTCTACCCACTAAGTGTGTTAACTTAGACAATATAAAACATTTTCAAAGCTTAACGGCTTAAATCTAACAACTACAAATACAATCAGTGTCAAAATTTTCAACTTAAGTGTGGTCTGCGATGGCTACACAAGAAGAAAAAGCTGCTACCAAACACTTAAGCTGTGGCAAGCCACAACAAAAATAAAACGCAGTGTCTTATGGCAACTAAATCGCCGGATTATGAATTACAATGTAGTATATACCAAAGTGGGAGATTGGGGCAGCTAGTGAAGCTCAAGTCACAATATTGCCACAGCTAATGCCATAGTTGGCTGGCTAAATGGCCAGCTTGGGTGAGGTTGGCCCAGTGAACAAGAAGTACTAGGCAACATGCAACATACAACAGCACAAACGTTTGATTCTTTTGTCTATAGAGAGGCGGCGGAGGCTGGTTCGCTGTGGGATGCTGCATCGCTTTAAAGGAAATGGCTTTTGACATGCAACCTCAACAACTGCACTGGCAGCACAGTGCTGTTTATAGTATTGCCGTGGCAATTGGCTTGGCAAGTCAAGAGATGGCTTATTTGGTGTTTCTGCCAAAAGAACGTGCTCAAGGGTCACGAACTGCTGTAAAAATAATATAGCCCACTTTTAATTGCAGCCTATATTAGTAGACTGTTCTGTATCTTATTTATGACACTAAGCAGTTTCCTTACTAATTACACTCGCAAGGTTTAAATGAGCGAATACACGTGCTTCAATTTTCTCTAGTTTTTCAGTTGTTTCAAACGACAAAAGTTGATATTTAGTTTTCTACAATCTCTAATTTTGCTTCTCGTTAACAAGCTATAGTTTATGGTAGTAACAACCTATAGAACCTACACGACTTGAAATTTAGAGTCACATACAATACACATACAAACATGTTTATATATTGAATATGGACATAAGTTAACTGGTTTTAAGAAATAATAAGGACTGAAATTTGCGTTAATCGGCACAATAGAAGTGCTTTAAATCGTTGACTGATTCTTTCTTGTACTTCTGTGATCCATTTTTGTTAATACGATTTACGACAAAACTTTATTAAATAGAGTCAACTAGGATTTTGTGGTAATGGACAGATGACAATGATAAAAAAAATTAAAAACTAAAGAGACAAGCTTTCAACTGCAGTCTTTTCCCCGCCACTCGTTGTATCAACCTAAGAGAGCCTAGCCAGCAGCAGGACATTTTTAATTAAATTGCATTTCCGCTTGGGAAATTTTTTATGAAGCTACAAAAAAAATCACAAACGCCGCATAAGAAGGCGCATTTAACTCTGCGTGCTCCTCGTTGTTGCCTTTAATATTATTTTATTTCCACGGCTCCATCATATCCGCATACCCTGCCCAAGCACCCGCACAAAGTCACAGTTGTTATGCGCCTGCGGTGGCTGGAATGTCTTGCTAGGGGGTACGGGACCCCCTGTTTTTCATGTTTTTCAATCTGTTACCTTCTCCCATACTACCGCTGCACAAGTTAACAGAGAAACATTTATTTTGCGCTGGTCTTTGTATGCGCATTTCTTTGTTGCACACAAACTCAATATCCCGACTGAATGTTCTTTGTAATGGATCTGCTTTTGACTGCAACCAAAGTGACTGAATATCATCCACGTTTTATAGGCTTCAGCGGTTGAAGTAAATGAATGGCATCGGGTATAAAAGCGGTATAAGCGTCTAAGAGCTTTAAAGAACAGATCAGAAGACTGAACTCAATTGAAATATGTATATAGTAGTATATATTTTGGTTGTTGTCTTTTGTTTGTAAACACCAAACGGATTTCTTTTATCTCGTGTGCATATTTTTATACCTATTGATACATGTGAGCTAGAGTTAGAGTTAGAGTTGGTATGGTGACTCGTGTGAGCCAAATCATTAAAACTGTGTTCACCTTTTTTCAATAGAAACCCCCCAAATTGCTACATATATTTATAAAAGTGTTATGGATCTATTTTTCAAAATTCAACGAGATTGGTACAAGAATACTGAAGTTATGAGCATAAAAGTAATTTTTGCATCTGTCTGCTTCAAACTTTCCTATTATCTGTCCGAAAGTACATTTCCAGCAACGGTCGAAAAAGGAAAATGGAACCAAGACCAAATTTTAAGTTTTGTTTAAAGCAAGTTTATGGTCATAATTGTTTCTCCCGTAGTTGTGTTCATGATTCAATGGAAGACGATGAAAATGTGGACAAGCCAAAATCTGTGATTAAGCCAAAAGCCATCGAGAATGTAAGTTACTTTATGAAAAATGTGCCAAAATCTTCACTAAGACACATGAAAATGGAAAATTTGTGTCTATTTTTTTTTTAGAGTCCTGTTTAATTTGATGCATACTATGCTACTACTATGTATTCATTAATGTTGGGCATTAGATTCAATGAAGAATAGCTCCTCTTATTACAAGCGAAGAAAACCTGCTCGCTTTGTGTACTATGTAAGCAAAACGGTGGGACAACTACAACAAGTGTTGTAGTTCTTTACCAATTTATTAAAAATTGCTGAGAGTGGCAACTACCAAAAGGGTTAAATTTATTCTTCGATGTCAGTTGAAATTTTGTTGGTTTTTTTGCTAGAACGCTGAAACAGGGCATATATATTACAAGGCGAGGCATATCTATAAAATGAGCGAGCGTCGGCCTTGTTACAATGTAGTGCCTTAAGCCGGCAGGATGGCTCAGTCCATGGAATCATAACAACAAGGAAAGCTTATGCTGCCGACGCGCTTGCCAAAATTTGTTGAGAGTCTTAGAAAGCGAGAAAGAGGAGCAAATCAAGCAATACATACACATGCAGAGGCAAATAAGGGACGCCAAAAATATACGCGGCACATGATATAACTATTCATGCTCATGAACCCGAGCCGCATACGAAATGAGACTGAAACATGCACTGCTCACGCTCATTTTGAACAGAGCTTAGGCTCATTAGCCGTGCATGGCTTGGGCCTATGCAAAATGAGCTGTCCAACACATAGGGCAGGCAGAATCGTTAGCTTCTGGCAACGCCGTTTATGACTCGGGCTCATTTTGTAGAGAGCTCAGGTTCATTAGTCGGAGCCGCATGCGAAATGAAACCGAACAGAGCCGCATACAAAACGAGCCCGAGTCATAACCGGCGTTGCCAGAGCCTAACGATTCTGCCTACCCTATGTGTTGGACACCTCATTTTGCATGGGGCATGCGCCGCGTGTGGCTCACTTTTTTCCTTTTTTTTATATGGCAGCTATATGATTTAGTAAACCGATTTTGATCAAATTTCAATTCAAGTGAAAAAATTGGGATAAACTGAGCTGACATAAATTTGGTTGCTTTATCTATAAAACCAAAAAGTTTTCATAACTAAAACTTGTTTTTAAGCGTTCGTTTGTATGGCAGCTATATAATATTGTGGACCGATTTTGATTTGTGGTAGAATTTGTACACTAGGGAAAAACTGAGCTTAGATAATTTAACTTTTTTTTAAGTAAGAACAACTTTTTTGTTTTATAACAGCCCCGTTTTCCCCGATTTATACATTGGTACCAAAGATCAAATTCGGTTTACTATATTACATAGTTGCCATATATCGCACTTATTTGCGTGACTTTGCAGTTCTTTAAATCACAACCATCCCCATTGACATTCGCAGCAGAATTAAAATTGGCAAGCGAACAATGTGATAGAAGCAGCATAGTCTTTCGTTGTATTTATTATTCCACGGCTCATACCTCGTAATGGACAACCGAGGGTGAGCCTGAAATATCTTTCAACCGAATTTCAACCCAAAGCATCTGATCGACGGATTTTTTAAGAAAATTCAAATAACTAGGCTACTGACTAGAATACTGTATGTGCGCCGACCTGCACCGAACTACCCTGTATATTTCCCTGTTGTGCACTTATAAAACAAAAGCACTAATTTATTTGGGATATTCTTTTATAGCAAAGACACAAACCAGCTTGAAATCTAGCGGATTTCAGACCCACTTTTGCTAATGGTTCTGGTCTTAGCACTTGTTCGAAATATTTCTGCTTCACATTTATCGGCTTGTCTTCGCTGCGGTTCTGCTTCGTCTATAACACCAGCTGAAAGGAACTTTATCCCAACCACCAAAAATTTGCGCATTTTTGGATGTATTTTTGAAAAATGTTTTTATTGAATATAAACTAGTCGCATTTTTGAAATGTGTTATATACATATGTATGTAGTATGTACTTTCTATGTACAAATAGTTATGCTTTATAGAAAAAAGAAACACTAACCATTTTGCTGTTTTATAATAAACTTCTACTTCGACTTTTATTTGTGATGTGTGTATAAATATATTTGTAGAAATACTAGACGATTTGTCAATTTTTTTTTTCTACTTAAAAATATTCTTACAAATGTTCTATAGTATGTATTTTTACTGTTATGAGAATATTATCTTGACACGCGATTGAATAATATATCAACATATGTATTTTTAATTATTTTTTTGTTATTCTCAAATTATTAAACTTCGAGCTCTACGAAGCATTAAACGTAAATAATTGCTTTTTATTAATTTATATATCACAAATCATATTAAATTTATGCTTGTTAATTGAAGGGATCGCGTATCTCTGTGATAAAAGACTTTTGTTTTCATTTGATTTTTTACTCTATAGAGTGCATGCCCTAAATTATTAGAATTTTTTTTTCAATAGTTTAGCTTATATTATATAATTGCCATATTTACGTAAATATTTATCATACTTGAACCGTTATATGTATAAAAACATATTTTAAATCATATAAAATCAAGATAAGAGGTTATTTAGAATAATATTGCAAATCTACAACACTCCTGGAAAAAATATAAAATAATTGAGCGGTTATATGTATAAAAACGTATCTAAAACCATATAAAATCAAAATAAAAGGTTATTTTCGATAGGATCGCAAGTCTACAATACCCCTGAAAACATATAAAATAATTGTGTTCTTTTCGTTACGTTAACTAGCAACTTGATCGACAGACATCTTAACATACTGCCTTTGGTTATACCAATTGTGGGAGTAAAAATAACTTGTATAAATCAATTCATAAATAAACTAAATAAAAACGAATACGTATAAAAAATTAATGCCTTTATTGAAAACCATACCACCATTTTATCACAAAATCTTGGTTTCTAATTGATGCTCAGCACGTCGGTATTAGTATATGTACTATAAAATAATTGAGCCAAGTTAAACTCATAGCGTTGGCATAAGAAATTAACATTTTGAGATAGAATATGTAACAGCTTAAGTTTTCAATATATTTGTGAACACATACATATAACGAGTATAATATAGGGACGGAGCTGTCAACCGTTGGGAAGAAATAATTGTGAATGTGAACTGGTAGGAAGTACTTTGGGACCAACTGATTTCCAAACTGTTTATTATACACTTACATATCTATATTTTGGGCTCTCTATGCTATCCCTTAATTTTCAACCTACTTAAATTCAGACTCTGATCTGTTTGGTCACAAGATGAATTTTTTTTATGTGGTGTAACTACTGCATTTGTGTGTAAACGAATGTGCTACGGTTGCCTATAACACATGCAAAAATTTATTTGACGCTAGATAATTACACTATTTCCTTTAGGTTTGTAAATAAGTAAATTACTTAACAATTCTACGTAGGTTTTGTGATCCATCTTGATTGATTTGCTATATAATGATTAACTCGTGCTATTATTTTAAGTTTACGCTCGATAACTCCTATTGGAACTTTCCAATTTTAGCACTTTTACTTGGTATGCAAAATAGTAATATACAATACATTGATATATATGTCTATCTGAACACCGCCTAGTTAAACAATATAAAAAGTATGAATCAAAGAATTTATGACCTTATACGTATCTTAAAAGCTTAAATGTATATTGCGTATATTCAATATTTTCTATATACAGTAAAAAAAATAGTAAAAATAAAATTAATACAGTCAACACAAAACCCTGACCTAGCGTATTGTGTGCAGCTTCCAGCGCAGCACAAAATACGCGATAATACGCAAGGCAAAAAATATGCCTATTAGTGCCACTGCGTCAACCCAGTACAGCGCATTATCCATTGACATTTCCTCAAGAAACTTCTTAGGACTGCGAAAATGACAATAGATCGTACTGCATTGCAACTTAGCACGGTCCATGCCATAAATGGCTACCATTGCACCTATAGAAAAAAAACAAAAATTACGAAACTATTACAAAAATCATAATGCGATTAAATTAAAAAGTTACCTTCAAAACCGTAGCGAACATAGCTCACGTATGACACCCATTGCAAGTATCCCGGTATTGTATCAAAGTTAACAAAGAATCCTGAAAATAAAATGGTGGGTATCGTTGTGACGGGTCCCAGAAAAACGCCTGTCTCCAACTGCATGCCAGCTCCGATAAGCAGTCCGAGGGATTGAGCCACCAGCGACGTGAGAACACATATAAGTACGAACATGGAAATTCGTTCCAATTCCATAGGCTGTGAGGTCAGATAATAAACTACAAGTACGTACACACTGGAAAAGACAATCTGCAGAAAGGTATTCGATATAAGGCGTTTAAATAAAACAAAGCTGGTAAGGATACTCACCTGAAATGGCATATCTGCGATGGTTTTCGCAAAATAAAAAGCTTTAAGAGAGTACCAGTAGTTAAGGTGTTCACGAACAAAGACCGACATTTCAGTAGGAACTGTTCAAAATCAGATATATTTAAAATAAAGACCATTTTACAACGAAGTCACACTTACAAGTCAAGATTGTTGGCATCATTGCAGTAAACATTGTGAACAAAGTGGCTAAATATAAAGAATTAAGTTAATATTAAACTTACATTTTAACGAATGAGGTCAGACTTACTGAAAAATATGCATCCTGCGCAACTCATAACTTTACTGGCCTCGTTGCCAACATCATAATAGATCATTCCTATTATAGCACCTACAATGATATGGGAAGCAAGCCGCATGTGCGTTAACATTCGGTCTCGCATGATAGTCTTGAAAGAGCGTTTCAGTAATATCCAAAATTGCGTCCAGCCGCTTGTAGGAAATCCTGTCTTATTTGGCAACGTTATGACACTTTCATGAGAGTCCAGCAGAGAAGTCATGCAGCCAACAATAGCATTAGTACCGCCGGATACGGCATTTTGGCTCTGTTCACACTTTGACGAGCTAAAGCTACAACTGTCGTCGTGGTTCAAACCGTTGTCAGCCGACATATTAATAACAGTACATTCAGAATTCTGCGACTGCTGGGTTACTAGTTTGGGTGGTTTAAGTTCCAGCTGCACCTCTGCTTCATCGGCAATTGTGTCCAAATGTTTTGAATGACTCTCTTGCGTAGTTGAAACGGCTGCAGAGATGTTTGGACTGCTGGTATTGTCTGCTCCGTTTCCATTGCCTTTGATGATGTCATTTGCTATGGTTTTAGCTGGCATAACATCCAAGCCATAATCCTTGTGCATATATTTTTTGCACATACCGTTTTTAACAGCTTGAACAAGCTTGTGCACCGCCTCGCCGTACTCTCCTGAAGCAACTTCCAGAACGTAGTCGGCAGGGTTATGGTATGAGGGGCACTCATATCCTAGTGAGGAAAGAAAAGGAACTAGCCCTCGCACCCGACCCTCATACATGCACTGACCCTCAGCCATCAAATAGAGATGGTCAAACTTTTCAAAAAGACGTGCGGATGGCTGATGGATTGTGCACACTATCGTACGGCCTCCACGTGCTAGCGATTTCAGCAGCGAAATTAACTGAAAACAAGTAGAGCTATCTAGACCCGACGTAGGCTCGTCAAAAAACATAACTGGCGGATTGTTCACTAGCTCTAGGGCAATTGATAGGCGCTTGCGCTGGCCGCCTGATAGATTGCATGTTAAGGTATTTGCCGATTCCTTAAGTCCTATGGTTTCCAATATCTCCTCCACAACTACAATTTTAGCATATGTGATCATGTTTTTTCCAAGCTTTAGATTAGCTGCGACCTACGAAATTGATAAGGTATCAAATCAATATAATATGTTTGGGAGATTATAGCGATATTCTTACCATCATTGCTTCTCGCACCGAAAGGTTGGCAATAAGTACGTCGTCCTGCATAATGTAGCATGAAAGTTTTCGAAATCGCCGCAGATTGCGCTCCTTGCTATTTATCAGCACTGAGCCACTGAGTTGGGAGGTTCTGAAAAATAAGTTAAATAATCAATTTGGAAATATGTTTACATAAATTCAAGTAAAATGAGTATGTATGGACGGTGAAAAAGAGTGTCCTATCTTACTTGTATCCAGCTAAAATGTTCATCAGAGTGCTTTTGCCTGCACCAGAGGGTCCCATAATGGCTGTTATTTCACCGTTTCGGAATTTTCCCGATACGCTTTTGAGTATAGTCTTAAATCCATGCCGACGTCTCTCCGTCACTGAGTAGGATATATCACAAAATTCGATATCTACAGGCGGCCGCTGAGGGAGGTGAGAAAGTGAAATGGTACCCTTCTTCTGACCATTTGGGCTGCTGCTATTTTGAATCTTGGGTGCCAGCGTGTGATTCCCGTGGTTATTTTTGACATTACTAGTGCTGCTGAGCCCACCATTGCATAGATTGTTTTGTGACCTGTAAGGAATAAAGGCAGGGAAAACATGTTTAATTTTTAATTGGTGTAACAGAAAGATAAGGCCTACTTGATCTGTTTAAACCATTGTGTATCATCCTTGGGCCCCTGCAACGAACTGACACAGCCATTCTTGGTTATTTTCGTGTGGACAAAGGATAACGAACGAGGCGTGCTATGCCGATTACAACTGCTATCATCTAAAACTTCTGCATAAGGGTGAACATACATGGAGCACCGACGCTTAACGTCTACATTATATGCGGAATTATCGAAGTACGACTCTTTTGTACCCAATCTGCAGAATTTGCCTTGCGATTGCAACAATATACTGCTGCTATTGTTGCTGGAGCATTGCTCAGCGATTAAGTCCAAGCTGGGCGCACTCAAAGTGTTAAAAGTTGACATCTTAACGGAGTTGTGTTTCTTTTCAACTAATTTTTGTTCTATGTTGTCAATTGCATACAACAACTATAAAAGTTTTTTCACTGTTCTAAAATATTTTTAAGGAAATTGAGATTGTTTTCATCTATACGGCTGTTCAAAGTAACTGTTTGCACGATGTATGAATCTAAAGTATACGGAGTTCAAAGTTCAGTCTTTGTCCCCGAATGCTGATGATGCTTATCACGCCACGTCAACAACGACATTAAAGCTGTAACGTCATGTAACGTAGTTAGGCTAGTGCGTGCTTATTAATTGAAATTATATGATTTCATTTTCTACCAAGCGAACCCAAGTGTGTGTTCTTATAAACAAACTGTATATGTTTGTATAAATTTAACACTTATACATATATGCATATATACTTAAGAGTTCTTTTTATCCTAAGGCAAAGTGTTCATATAAATCGCACAACTTTTGCGGCACAATCGACGTTGTAACACTCAGCTTGTCTTCGTCGTCAATGTTATTACGATATATGTAGTATGTACATGCATACATATGTATGTAAGTACTATGAACGAACACGATATATGACGTAGCGCCCCCCGCCAGAACCACTTCCGAGACACTCACGACAGCTGCTGACTAACTGCTCCGCATTTATTGCTGTGTATCTTTTCCCGCGAATTTCTCGGTGCGCGTGTACTCAAATCGTTGACTGGGTACATTTTGAGTACACATGCACTCAGTTGCACTGAAAACGCTTATGCCTTGTGTGTGGGGTTCATGCTAACGAACTTTACGAAACGACGGTAAGCTACAGAAACAAAAGGTTTTGACTTGTGAGCTCTGGGTGAAAGATGATCAGAATATTGGGCTTGTGGAGTAATAGACGCCTTTTTTGATCCATTAATTGTTTGAATATTTTAAGAGCACATCTGTGTAAAATAATTTGTTATTACCATTTATATATGTAATATACTGTTGGTTTTGTTTAAGCGTACAATTCATATTTGTCTATTTGTTGTCTTATACTATATTGTTTTAAGTAGTTTGATCTACTATTATTATTGTTAACCTGCAAGTCGACGTTTAATTTCTATATCTTTAAGGTTCTGTTTTTTGTAGGGTAGGGGTACACGATTAAATGCCACTTATTAAGCTACCGGATTAATACATTGCTTTGCACATTTACATATGTTTGTTCGTATACGTGTGTTTAAAGGAAGGCATTGCCATGCGCAGTATACGGCTCTGCGGCCTTGGTTTTTACAAAAGAACAAACATTATAATAGTATTTTAAAACGTTCTAACAGCGTTTCTATTAAGTTTCACCCAATAAATAGAATTGGCATAGACAGTTCAAGCTTTGATTCAGATATTCCCAACTCTATGCGAATATAAATATACTGTTTACAACACAAATTACATAATTTGTACGCATGACCTAAATATTCGTTCACAATCCCGTTTCCTTATTTGTGCTAATATTATAGAAAGCAATTTCACGCACTACAGGTATATAATATTAAAATATTTTATATATTTAATAACTATTGGACAAAAACAACGAAGTTATACAGTGTGTGCCTGCATCCAACTGAACTAACTGCGAATACTTCACACAAGTTGTTAGTCAGTTCGATTTTTCCAAGTCCTCGGCGCCATGCCGGTAGTCAAGTTATTTTATTGCCATTCAGCTTAAATACTCTCTCTTTCTTGTAGAAGTCTTGTGACTTCTGTATCGTTCAGACGACTGGTTTAGATTAGAATTCATACCTAAACTTATTAGTAGCCACAAAGTAGCCAAAAAGTAGTCACCAATAATAGTTATAAATTTATTTTTAAAGTGTTAACAAATTGTGATTGACATAAGTTGAATTCGTTGAAGGCATATGCCAGTTTAAGAGTATTGAAAGAACCGCGTCTTTGTCAAAACTTCTTTTCTCGTTCGAGTATGACTTTTTGTACTAGTATATTTTCTGGTATCTAAGACCATTTCGCTAGGCTTTGCATAGCCAATAGTAGTTGCTTTGGTGTCAAAAATATTGTTTAGTATTATTTATTCAATTATTGAAAGATTGAATAGCATCTAACTTTGTAAGTTATCTTAGAGAATCTCACAAAAAGAATAAATAGAAAAGTTCTAGCAAAGACACCATCTTGTACTTGTTTGAAGAAGCATATCTAAGTGGACTTACTAGGTGGAATTGGGGAGTAAATAAACTCCCACCTACAAAGTTAATTGCCAACTGTCCTTAATTTGCATGACAGCCATACAAATGCTAGCTGCGCCAAATTAAATTGCCACAATTTTAGAAATCTTTGAAAAGGTAGCAGTGGACTGATAATATTGTACTCACCCATAGATAACCGCTGTATTGCTTAGGTCATTAGCCTGTTTTAGTGGCAGGGACTGCAATTGTGACTGCTTTTGTTGCAATTGCAGCTGATTTAAGAGAGGCACTGGTTCTAAATTATCGTTAGTTGTTGTTGTTGTTGTGGTTGCTGTTGTTGTTGTTGTATTGGTATTATTACAGATCTTGTAGTGGACTGCACTGGGCTCTATTATTACAGGTTTGTTCGTTGTCTTTGCTGACACCAAGAGCTCGCTGCAGTCAGTTTCTTTGTCTACAAACGGCACTTTCAGTGGGTGCGATTCATCCATAGCGTTATTTATTTACTATTTCAATTGTAATAAGTGAGAGGGTTTCCTCTGCAATAAAGTAGCAGCTTTTACCAATTGTTAACTTTCGATTTTCTAGTATTTGAGACTGTTTTCTTTCAATTTCTGGAACTTGGTGGACATCTTTCTGTGCTATTAAGAAGATTTTTTTTGGCGTTATTCTGTAAAGAAATAACAGTAATTATTTTAATATATTACATACATATTTACATAGCGGCTAGTTCGTAAAAAGGTTTTTTTGGGTTGAGAATATGTATGATAACTCTAACGAAAATATTGTGTTTTCTATATTTCACTTAGTGCAAACGTCGCTGAAGAAGGTTGTACCCGAGCATTTTTTTGGACTTAACGTGAGTTTAACAATAAATAAACGTCAATGGTCATGGCAGTGTATTTGTTACAGCTACGTGGTGGATTGTCTTTCTCTGCCGCGGTCGACATTTAGGGAACCAACGTAGGCTGAGTTATCATACGAAGTGTTCTCTGGTTAAGTTGCTCTTAAGTCGCTACCGTCGTTTTAATCGAAAAAATACAACTGCTTATCGACAACTGAATAATGTGTAACAACTTCTGTAACAATTTCAAGGCTTAAATAGTACATTAAAATCCAAAACCATTGTGGAAGTAATTTTGAAAAATTTACTCATTTCCTTGGAAACGATAATTTCAATGCTAAGCCATTTTATTGTGTACTGCGTGATAAAGCGCGTTGCAGGTGCCGTGCTATCGGTTATTTACTTTTGTTGCAAAAATTAATGTACTATTAAAGGCATATCATTTTTATACAATTCCGGCACCAAAAACATCTTTTATAGCAAGTGTAGCTGCACTCATCCTATAATTAAGCAGGTGGCTGCCCTGACTGTCGACCTAATTGACTAAATAGGTAGCCACGTTACGGCAGAGTCGATAAGATTGCCAGTTTATAAATCTATTTGTATGATTTGCTTTAGCGGCATGAAAAATGTGTTATAAATTTGTGCTTCCATTAGTTCGCGGGTCTATTTTGATAAGCGTCTTTGTGTTAATCTGAGATGTAAAAGGCCACCTAACGCTAATTCTAGTAATCTCCGACAATGTATTGCTAAAAAATGGCCCAGTGTGCAAATACTTTACTATGGCCGGGCGGGTGTTAGCTCTTATCAGCCAACGGCAACATATGAAGAAATACGCACAAATGCAGGAATATGTCTAATCATGGGCGATTCTTTTTAAGTAATCAAGCCTGAGATCAGGCCATCGTTTTGCACCGCATACGTTTTGCCTTTAAATCGTTTAATGCAAATTGGAGTTTCCCACATTTCAGACCAAAGTTTCAAATGTATGTTAATTCCTTTTTTGAAAGCAATTTGAGATCGAAAATAAACTTACACAACGTTTTTTGAAGAGCCATCATATTGAAATGTCGGTTCAGAACATTTAACATTTTATTATCTTTCAGCTTTTAACTTTAGGTTATAGGCGTGTTTATTAAAATTTATAAAAATCAAATAGCTGATAGTTTCAAAGTAAACATAACAAAACGCTTCCTTCTTCTCAATGCGAGAGATACTCTGTAAGTGCGCATGTGCGCGCTCAACAGTTTCAATCAGAATATCATGCACACGTATTATTAAAAGATACCTACATACAAATGTATGAGAAAAAATGTTTTCAAAAATTGGTCTGCAATTACGAACTGTATAGTTTAGCCACATCTTAATACATATTATATGAAATTATAATTGCTCCTATAGGCAACCATTTGCATTTCTAATTCAAGATTTATAAATACATATGTTTATGACTTACCCTAATGGCTTCAGTTAAAAAATCTCTATTTGGCATTCAATTGAAAGAATAGATGTGTATAAGATTTTTGTTTTGGTGCTGTTGATTTTCATTTGCTCCTTTTTAACTGATAATATTGTTTAATTCATTTTCCGAACACACACGAAACTTTCCTGATGCTTTGGATCAGTTTTTCTTTGTTTTTTTTGGGAAACTCATTATTATTGTGTAGATAGTCACATACATTTATATACATGAACGATGAACGATGAACAATGCTGGGGTAGCACCAGAGAGCAAAAATAAAACGCGTTGCATGATTTAAGAGCACATCCCACGAATAATTATTTCGGTGTTAAAGAATGGCTAAAGTTTTTGTGCCTTGTACTACACAAATTATTTTTGTGTATTTTAATAGATCAACTTGGTTAGTTAGTTAACACGATTTTTGCAACAAACAACGGGTTTTTTACACTTTCAGAAACTTTCAGACGAACAACGTTTCCGCTCTGCGAACAAAAAAGAAATGAACTCTGAGCGTGAAGCGTAGCTACTTTTGCCACTAAACAAAACAGCTGCAACTGAGTGTGCGAGTGTTCGCAACTGTGTATCTGTGCATGAGTTTTGTATACCCTACACAACTGAGCTCATTCATTCTTATTAGGTTTCTGTATTTTACTTTGAATCTAAGTATTTATGTGGAAATTGATTTCTCTATATTTTTCAGTTAGAGCCATAATCATATCGGAATGTGTAACGAAATTTAACAAAAATCATAAGCATAAGATTACAATTTTACCAATCTTACATTTAGCGTAGTTATAAAATAATCGAAATAAACAGTTGGTAACCAACTCAGGCTTGTCAGCAGGACGAATAAAAAAAAAATTGGAAAAGTATGTTCTTCAATTTCAACGACAACGCACGTATTCAAAAACATCGCCAAATCACCGGAAAAGTTGTCAGATGTGCTTAAATCGTCGAAAGACATGAAATGAAAGATTTTAAGTTTTTGGCCAATCGTAATTGTTTTTTGCGGAAAAGCAAAACTGTTAAACTGTTTTGCTTTAAATTAAATAGGTGCTGTTTAAATGAATCTCCTTTAAACGTAAAATGTACAAAAAGGGTGTTGAATCTTCGGTATCACCAAAGTTATAATTTTGTTGTTCATTCTTTGAGGTACAAACGGTCGCGCTCACAGCGTCGTCGCCGTTCTCTTCGCTCTTGTCATGTTAAATTTTTTCTCTGCTGCGAGTATATGATACTCTTTATGAACATGCTCTTTGCATTTGTCGATACATTTGCACACATATGTACGTATATAAGTCTGTATATATGTACTCGTTTTCATACTATTGGACAATCAGCTGTTTCCAGCTGACTTTTAAGAGGCCCATGCCCAACATAATCAGTGTTTGGGTACAATCGTACTTGAAAACTGTTTTTTGTTTTGTTTATCAATATAATGTAGTGCGATGTGATGACAATTTTAAAATGGGATCTAATAATATAAACAAAAATCTGTTCTGTTGAAAATCAAAACACTGATATACTCTTTTCTATACCTTGCACACAAAGTGTCATAAGTAAGACAGATTTTAACAATTTTGTATACCCTTTGTATATAAAGTACACCAAAGTTAAACTTTTCCCAATTAAATAAGAAAGACTCCACTGTCACATAGTAAAAGTAAAGCGATGCATCATGGCAAGTTTTGGAACTAACGTTACTTGGTGTCAATCGGCTTTTCCGATTTGCTTGAAGCTTGGGCAAGATATCTTCATAAACAAAAAGTTTAGCTAAATACGATTCAAAGCCATAAATATTATTTAATCAAGTGCCTGAAAGTATGCCACTTAAAAAAATGATTGCAATTCGAATGATTCGCAAATTAGTTTTTTTTTTACTTCAAAAATAGTTGAGTGGTTACTGATATCAAATATTTCGAATCGAATAAATTTGTTCTTGGCTAATTTGATTTTTAACAATTTTTCCCCCCTTTAAAAGTTGTCAATAAGCTCAAATTCTTCTTATAGATTGGAAACATATGTAGGTGAAACGTTATTAGTTATTTAATTTAAATGAAATAAGAGCAATAAAAGAGTTTTGCGATAATTGTAAAAATTACTTTTATTAGATTTCAGTGATGGTTTCAACATAGATATATTAGCGAAAAATAAATAAATTAGTTTTCTAAAATGGATATGTTCAATTATCTAAATACCTTGTAGCTAAACTTAGGGCAATCTATTAATAATTCAAGCCATATTTTTATTTATATCTAGGTTCTGGCACGAATTTGTTGATTATGTTATAAACAAAAGTTGTAGTATATGCACAATCTGTTAAATAAGTGAAATGGCAAAGGAAGGGCAACATTTTTCCAACCTCATGAAATTAGTGGTCCTGTTTCCTGGTTTTAATGGCAACTCGAATGTGAAATACAGAGGCGTGTAATGTTTCAAATCATCTCATTTCGAATCGCCACGTAATCTCAAACACTCACGATGAATGGATACTTTTCTCGCAATCACGTTCTGGTTCGCTGTCACAGCTCTCTGCGGTGTCCTCGTCGGCGCTGTTACCGAAACTCTCATTCACAAACAAATGCCGCAAACAGCTACGTTTCACGTATAAAAAAGCACACAATGCACAAAGTAAAAAAAAAACACCTACGGAACTGCCAATAATAAGGGCTCGCATCTTGCGCTGCGATGGGACGTCAACAACTGCTTCAGAGCTTGGCACTTGGCTACCATCCGCGCTCACGGCAATCACCTGCATTTTGAAAGTGGCGTCTTCTTTAAGGTGGCGCAATTGGTAATAGTTGTCGAATGTTTCCGCTGTGCCAATGAGAAAATGCTCTGGCTCCTTCCACCAGCGAACTATATAAAGGCGAAGAGAGTCAATTCCACGTTCCGGATGTTCCCAGTGTAGAAGCCATCCCTGTGAGTTATGCGAGGCGCTTAAGTTCCAGGGTGCGCTAAGGCTGCTACTGCTTGGCAGCTGATGATGATCAACGTGCCGCTGCTGGTCGTCACTATCACCCTCAAGTTTGGGTTGATCTGTACGTGATTAAAATATTTACTATTGGGTTTTGTTACGTTAAAATATGTTTGCATAGCACTTACGTTGAGTTGAAAATCTAAACTGTTTACTAAACATGCCGTCACCGTACTTATCCTGACTTAGTACCATGAACTCATATTCACGGCCAGGTAACAAATGTTGTATGGTTGCCTCCATCACATTATTTTGCAGTACTCGCAATGTTCGCCATTCGGGTGCATCTGTGAGGCGATACCAAACAGTGTACTCGAGATTGGGTCGCAGATATCCTGTCGTTAACGAAAATCGTATTGTCATTAAAGAATTGGTGCTGTTCCGGGCAAAGATCAACGACATCACAAATATGTGGGTTGGTGTGAGCACCTTCAATGGTACAACTTACCTGGTTGCCATCGTATCATAATGCATGTCTCTGTACTATTTGCTGTTAGATTGTAGGGCGGGCGTGGCGCGATGTTTTCTATCATTAACTCAGTTTCGGTTGTTATAGTTGCCGCTTCATTGGTTGCTGAGCACTCATACATGCCTCGGTCAGTTTCAATTAAATTTGTTATGGTCAAATTTCCTGCACTTAAGCTATGACGTTCTGCGGGCAAGGCCTGGCCATCTTTCTATACATCGGTTAGTTACAGCAGAAATTTAATATAAAAAAATTATGAACAGGTGTCTCTAGGTACTTATTAATATTTGATAGCACAATCGATTCGCACTGTACTATATAAACAGGTGGCAATCGAAAAAAAAACACCTGGAAGAAAAGCTAAATGCCCAACTGATTTCCAAGCTTTTATTATGCTTACTATAGGAAAATGTTTATCGGAAAGGATTTCTGGGAATCTGGAAATTTTTTTATTGTTAGCATTCGACAAGCAAGCAATACTATGCTCTAGTATCGCATGGCCCATTGCTTTAGTTTCATATCGATTTGTAGGGTCTGCAGTGCGTTACAAATATAACAGCCCACTGGACGCACCTTCGGCAAGGGTATAAAAAGTATTGACTTACCCGAGTCCAAATAATAGATGGCCTATTATTACCGTCCCGGTCAATAGCTTCGCATGGCAATTCCGCCGTTTCACCGAGTTTTTGAATGTAAATAGGTTTGGGCGTGACTCTAAATATTGGCGGGCGGAGCACAATAACGCTTATAACTGGCGATGGGCCATCAGTGCCGAGGTCATTGTAGGGTGTGCATGTATAGCTACCAGAATGATTCTCATCTACTTTTGAAAAAAAGAGACTACCGTTCATTTTGTAAAAGACGCCTGGCACATTGTATGAATCAAAGAGTAAACCGTCTTTTTCCCAACGTAAGTTTTTCAATGGGGGATTTGCACGAAAATGGCAGTCAAGTACGGCTGGTTGGCCATATGGTAAGTAAACTTCAGGAGGTGCATAAATAACTTTAGCCTTATCTAGAAAAATATATTATGAGTAGTGCATACTAACAACACTTATGTATATCCGGCCGTTACCCACATTGAATGTTGAGAAAGGCCTTAGCTGTTTGCAACTCGCCCTCGTTGTTGCGTACCTTGCATTCGTACTCGCCAAGGTCACTCATCATAGTAGGATCGATGCTCAGACTCCCATCGGGACCGGTAAAAGAGCGTCGCACAAGGTCGTTGATTTCTTGAAGTAAAACGCCATCCTTGTACCATGATGCTTGCGACATGTCCGGATACTTCATAACACAATGAAAGAACGCCGTCTGACCCTCCATAATTGTTTGGTTAATGGGCGGTATTTTGATAAGTGAACCGCCTTGTACGGCTAGGTGGTATTGAGTCCCATTGTTGCGAATGCTGGGTGATCGATTCGGAAAAATTATTTGACAGTGATACCAGCCTTGATCTGATTCTCGGATGGCCGTAAGGTTAGCTGATGCCTTGCCGTAGTCCGGGTGATGACTTATTAAATGCAAGCGACCATTAAATAGCTCATTGGTAGATGTTTCGCCTTCAAACCAGGTGAAGATTTTTTTGTTCTTTGATAATAAGAAATACAATAGTTTATTAAGTTGAGACCAGAAATGAAATTTGACTTAATTGTTATGCACACTGTTCAATTAAGGATGGTTAACAATAATAAAACAAAATTGAACCCACTGTTGCCTTTGTTGTTGTTATATGCAAATAAACGTAGGCATATGCACATATAGTATGTACTGACAGTAGTTGACTTTTCCTACTTGTCAGTCGTTATTATCAGTATCAGGCCCCTAATGAACCACATGTTTGGGATTCCATTGCAGCTGCTCTCAGTTAATGATACCAACTGACCGCAAGAACTGCCAGTTTAAATAATAATAATGAAATGCGATATTCCAAATTATATGTCATGTTGGTTGACTTTTTTGCTTCAATTTATGTATGCATGTCTAGCGTGGTTTTAGTAGAGATAGGAAAAGCATTTAAGAAGATATTATTGATTGGAATAGAAAAGCTGGCTTTAAGCTCATGTCGTCATCATAATGCAAAATATGTCTGAATACTTATCAATTGTATCTACTTAAGCTGCTCGATGCAAGTAACATACTGCGACCACAAAATATACATAACAAAATATCACGGTACGAAATCTGCCATCGTCGTCTACTACCGCGCGCTCTTATGAAAATTATCTAATAAATTACAAACGTAACTTGATTTATCCGGTAATTTTTTTTATACCATCCGTCGTTCTACGTGTGCTTAAATTTGTGACAGCCTTCACGACGACCGTGAAAAGTAGTTTTCTGTTTAAAATGCTGCTTACGTAGCAGAAACACGAAACCCATATGCACTATGAACTAATATTCCTTCCAGGGAGCTATTCCTTACACATCCCTCCCATCAATGGAAATATAATGAGCACTATTCTGTAATTTCTATTGACATTTCAATACATAAAACTAATTAAATACATAGCAAATTATTTGATAGCAATTAAAATGATCGCACATATCAAAATGACAAAATGACATCATGAGTCGTTCACCAAATTAAAATGTACACTTTCAATCGTACAGTAAAACCAAATTCATCCAAAAACAATGTGCCTTTTGTTCACTATTAGACTGCTAGAATCTCTGTGTGGGCTGTATTCAATATTTAGTGCAATTAACTCACTACCATCGATAAATTAAGACTTCTCTGCACTTCGAAACGCTTACCAACGTAACTAAAGTCGATTAATGACGCTGGGAACTAACCTTTATCGTATGTACAAATATAAATTTATGAGCATTTTTTGCAGCGATACTTTGCCCCATAGTGCTGCGCACTTTAACCAATTAAATTTAGCGAGTCTACCCACCCACATAGTATTACAACTGGTGGCATCAACGACACAGCAAAGCCTACGTGTACACTAGTGTAGCACTAGTGACCATAAGTTTTGAATCTATCGCAGGACAATCTCGAAGTTGACCCAACATGTTGGGTTCAGCATGATAACAACAACTTACATCTTTGCTCCAGTGCACAACATAAGGTATAGGCGAGTCATATGGAAAATCTATATAGCAATTGAATACAACATATGAGCCGACTTTGGCCTCCAGGTTTGTTTGTTTACGGTGATCGCGCGCGCAGACGACGCAGGATATGTTCATTAAGAGCGCCAGAAGCGTCGCGCAAATGACGTTGGCGGCCAACGTTGCTTTTATTGCATGACATAACTGTGCTCTTCGGTAATGGTGTTTGGCGTGTTCTCTTGGGCATGACGTTAGCATTTTACAAAGGTTTGCCATTGCCGCCTGGGAAGGGGTGATGATAGTATTGTTATTGTTCCGCTTTTCGGCTTAAGTTTTCACAATCATTTTTGCATATTACGAAAGTTAGCACATTTATATATTGCATACTTTATTTAAGACGAAAGAAAACGTGTTTAATTTTAAATTTTAAATCATTATTAAGAAAACCTGGAGCCCTTTCATTCGTGTAATATAGAGCGCGCACTAATTGATCCTAATCTAGCAATGAGAGCCCGAAAACGCGAACTGCACACATCGAATTGAGAAACACAACTGAAATGAAATACCATCGCTCTAGAGAACGCAACGAGTGGCATTCACTATGATCGCGTTGATGATGAATTTCTTACAATTACACTGCGCAACAGATAATTTGTTACATTGATGAAATTACAAAAAAAAAAAAAACTTATTTAGATAAATAATGAAACGTTATGTTTTCCATTCGTTAAAGAGTTAAAAAGTTGAAAATACGAGTTGTGACAACAGCAACACAGAGGTCATTGTTAAATTAAGTGCTGACTTTTCGTTGTTTTCATCAATGAATAATGTGGGTGTTTTTGCTTGGAACGCTTTATAGTTAGAAATTCGATACGTTGAGATAGTCGTAAAGCAAGCAGAAATCGTTGAGCTACATTATATTTCGCCATTAAACAGCTATGAATAGTGTAAAGTGCTGCACTAGAACATTTTTATTTAATTTTTTTCGCGAACATATATTTTATTATGTAGACGTTTATCCACTTAAGTAATTAGGAGGCGCGTTTGCTGCTGACATCGTCTACTTTTTCAAGTGTCTGAACAAATGCAATGAAAGAAGATTATTTCGTTACTCGAGGAGGCTCCGTCTTAAATGATGTCGCGTTGGTGTTTTAAGCGTGGCATCCTAAGTATAATTGCATTCGATTGGCAATTAGACTAAAAAGAAAATGTAAAACACATCAATTAACCAAATAGTGGGTGCTAATAATATGGAACGCAACTTTTAACCCCTTAGCATGAGACAACTAGTGAAGTGTTTTAATAATTTCAAGGTTTTTTTTTTTATATATTTTTTTTATTTGCTTAAAAATGTTGTTCATTGAACTTTTATTAAATATGTAAATGATCTTGCTAATATAATTTTGCTTTCTTTTTTCGTTTCATTTTCTTTAACTTTGTCATTAGTTTTTCTATATAATTTGTTTTGCTTGCTTTATAATTGGTTTTATTTAAAGTGTTATTTTGTTTTCTCTTTGATTTTACATTAATTTTATTTTTAGTGTTCATTAAGTTTTATAATTGTTGTGTTTGCGGTAAATACAATATATTTGAAACTTTACCTTTTTTCATATTCAAAAAAGTTGGAATGCTTTGGGTGGAAATTGCCTCAATGAAAAGTAAGTGAATTCAAGCGGCATTATGCTAAGTGCAAAAATTACCGTGTTGGCGTAAAGGAGGTGCAATAAAAACAGTATTTTGGTTGCATTTTGTCCTGCTGGATTTTGTTTTGGTGTATATCGAGCTTTTAAGTGCACATCGCACATCTTTGTCAGAAAATGATAGTGCTGTTTGATTTACATAATATGATTTTTAATTTAGTCGTTCTTTCTAAACTTACATGCCGTTTAATAAATACAATATTCCTATTTATAATCAGTATTCATATTTTAAAGATAATAATTTTTATGTTTTTACTTTTTTAAAGTAATTAAATTAAAATTCAACATGTACTGCATGTTTTCAAGTATTTTCTATTTTTGGTTACAGTTATTTTGTTAATGTTCTCTTTAGGTAAGCTATTAATTTGTCGGCCGTGTTTTGTTGTATTTTTCGAACCCTTTTAAAAATGTATATAACTTTTTGACGTGGTTTACAATAATTTAACAGATAATGTGTCTATTGTGTTAGTAATATGTATGTATTTATAAAATCTGTTTCATATTTGCTGCACACGCACACACAATTCGTACGTTTTGAGATATTCTTTCTCGCAAATGAGAAATATGTGTTCGGCTACATTTTTATTTTGAAATATTATAAACGTTTATTCGTTTCTAGCTTTGTAAAATAAAAATACCTATCGACAAATGTACAATCGTAAACCACTCAAATTTTATGATTTTGTAATTTGCAAAATATTGCAGTTAACTAAAAAAATTTGAAATTAAATTTTACTTGCACATTAAGGTATTGAGATCATTATCATTTTTAAATAATTAATTAGTTTGTGTCTTTTAAACATTACAAAAACGTTATTTGATAAAAGTTTTTCGCATTTTACTATATGATGAATTTATTATTTAATGTAATAGCCACATGTTTACGCACGGTAATCATCTTCATCACGCTTCTCTCGCTCTGGCAGTGTTTTGGCGTCAAGTTGTGTCAAACCTTTCCGTACAGTCAAGTGTGTACACATGTTTTGCAATACATATACTAGTACAAACTTTACAAAATAATATTTGAAAATTATTTGTAAAGTTTAAGCTTAAATAAGAAACTATTTCGATACAACGTTCTGAGACTTAGCATTTCAATTTTGCACTGCACAAGAGTTCTGACGATGGAAACCCTATATCGTCGTAAGTACCATACAAATGCTGACACCGCTCTTCGATTAATCGTACATTTCGCCAAAAATTCTTTAATGGGAATAGTATAGTTATTTTTATTTACTAGCTGTTTGTTCGTGAACACTTGAATCCAGCCGTTGTTGTCAATTTATACGAGAAGAAATGAAAAATAAAATGTGTTTACTAGTGTATTACAAAATAATTCCATTTTGTGCTAACTAACGTACACCTTAAATATGATTTTATTATGTTTTTGGGCTATAATATGTGTACCCAACAATATAATATTGTAAGTCCCAATATTAACAATCTCTTAGGCTTGCTTTATTTAGTTGGTAAAAATTGTTATAACGCTTGTTCTTCTGCCTATAAATGTGCAGTGCATTTGAAAATGAGTTTAAAGTTTAATGCTCTAACGAAATATCAAATCTACCTTTGTTGTCTGTTAAATCTCAACACTTCTCTCTTGTCTCACTTAAGTGGTTTGCCTAAGACAAAACTATATTCGGGACTAATGAGGCCGAAATGAAATAACTCATTGATTTTTCGGATAGGTCTTGTTCGTAATTTGTTCTGGTATTTAACAGTAAACATATACATACAATGTACGAAACATGGCTTACATACTTGTTTGCTATATTGTTTCTTTAAATTTTTTCATTAAAATCATTAAATTATGAAACGACATTTTCTGAGTTGTTCTTATCTCTTTAGCTACTTTTTAACTGTGTTTGCAGCTTTTAATTGCTATTCTTACGAACTAAATGCTTAACAGTAACATATTCTGCATTGATTTTTGTCATGTACTTACTAATATTTGAAATAATCTAATATTATATTTCTTTGCCTCCATTGGTTTTTATCGCATATGCTAATCAAATTGGTTTTCAAGTGTGGTCGTCAATTTAAATTTGTTCTAATTGGATTAATATTTGCCGGAAGGAATACACATCATAAATGCATATTCCCAGTACCAATTTCTCAATGGTAGAGACAGCTAATTAGCGTATGCCATGGGCCGATTCAGTACCGCTTTATCAGTATATATAAAAATGATAAAGTAACATGCCGCGCTTCAAGTACTTTACTCGCATCCTTAAGTAAACGATAGAAGTGCATATACTATATGTAAGCGCAACCGCGTAATGACGATCTGCCAACTATTATGTCATTCTTATCCTTCTAATTATAATAATCTCTCTGTTTAATTGCTATTAGTATATATATGTAAATATGCATACATATATACATAAATATTAAAACCTGTTATAATATTTTTTGCTTTTAAATGTCTCTTTTTAACCATTTTTATTTACAAAGTTTTCTGTTTGTGTCCATTTCGATACTTTACAGCTTGCAACTTTTTCGTGGTGTTGTTTTGAATAAGAGAAGTGCATAAGTTGCGTTTAAGTAAAGCGTTTATTATTGTGCCTGTGAGGTCGATATTTTAAATATCATCTAACCACATGGATTTGCAGCATCCTTTAGAGTTTTAACTGTTGTAGCTTTAGCTGCCTTTAGATTACTTAGTTTCAATATCTCGTTGTTTATCTGTTTACTTGCAGGAGTCAATTTAAGCGTGATATGGGTTGGACTGGCGCTAGTATCCTAGTATATTAAATTAACTAAATGCTATGATGTCGAATTTATCGTAGTTTATTGAGTCCTAGCACATGCTCTCCATTTCTGGCATACCTGAACATTGAATAGCTTGACGCTTCCGATAGGCATAGAATTCCTCACGCATAGCCTGCAAGCGAACATCGACGTTGTCATAGCGGGGCAACATACGAACTTTTCGCTGTCCCGTACCGGAGTATGTTGCCGATCCTGATGCCGTTGTATGCAGCAAGCTGCCGCTTAGTGGGCCAAATGTATGGTGATGGTGATAACTGGATGATGATGTTAAGGGATGATAATGGTATGGATATTGTTGCGTTTCTGATAGCAGATCATCACGTAATAGTCCACCAGTGGGTGTCGATATGCTGGGAGTCGGCGTTGATGGATCAAATTCATAATGACCGTCAACACTTCCCACATCAACGGATTTGTGCAAGTTGTTATCTGTAGCCGCATTTAGTCTTGAAATCATTTCCAGCCAATGAGCCATGGTGTAAGGCGGTGACATCGGTTGAATCGTAGTTGAAGGACTCAACTGTCGTAATGAATATTGCAGTGGCTGTTGTTGTAGTTTCATAGGCACTAGCGTTTGGGCTTGAGCCTGCTGCGTACCCGAAATATTGGCCCCATAGAATGGCATATGTCTAGGTGGCGAAGGTGGCGGTCGATAGGGCGGCAATATGCGCCAGTCACTAGTGCTACCTGGATGATTAGAAGTATTTTTTGACCCAAATCCGCTTGAACTGGAACGAGATTCAGGTGAGACATCCAAACCCATAGTGGTTCCCGTGGCGCGTAATGATAAATTAAGATCAGGTAGTGGAGACAGCAGTTCGTGTTGCTGCCGTCCAAAGATGCGGGAATAATGACGGGGATACCATCGAGTGCGTGGCCGGTAGCTGTGGTAAGGCAGTTGCGATTGATAGTAGGTGCGCCACGATGGAGGCGATGGCAATTGAAGTGGCACAAAGTGGTTGTCCAGAGGATCGCGTTGTGACTGCCTTTGCTGTCGCTGCGTCTCCTCGTGTATGGTGCGCAATGAAGGCAACTCTTGTGAGTAGTAACTGTAGCGGCTTGCATTACCTGCTCCGCTTATAAGTGAAGTTGGCATGGAACGTTCTGCAGAGTTTGGATAAACAGTGCTGAGGTCGCTAAAGTGAGTTTGTTGAGCTGAGTGTGGTGTAAGTGGATAGCAGCTGCTGTTCCGAAACTGCTGAATGTGACACTGGGCGCTGGCTGGGGAACTAGAAAATATCCGGGAAGGGGTGTTGTGATGGTGCAGGTGATGATGCGTGTTCAAATTTCCGCTAATGGTATTGATATGCAAAGGTCCACTATTCGCTGCTGTCTGTTGCAAATTTCTATAGATGTTTTGTGTATAGTAGGGACGCAGTACATTTTGGTATCGTGCACCACAATCACCTTCATCTGACAGTGTCTGCAAGAGGTTGTTATGCTTCCCATTGCTGACAGATGGTCCAATTTTTAGCAAGCCCCCCAGCCCTTGAAGAAAGCCGCGTGCCGAATCAGCTGCCGATTGCAGGCTTAGCTGGCTGGTAGAGGCCACTAGTGGACGGCGCCATGATGCACGCGAAGAGATTAAGTTACGTCTTGAAAGAAAGCCACCGTCATCACTTGACGATCTTTGAGAAATGTTACTGTTGCGC
Organism: Chymomyza caudatula; assembly: GCA_035041775.1. Taxonomy (NCBI): domain Eukaryota; kingdom Metazoa; phylum Arthropoda; class Insecta; order Diptera; family Drosophilidae; genus Chymomyza; species Chymomyza caudatula. The sequence goes on from JAWNKW010000048.1 coordinate 864,984, forward strand.
CGCTCAAACAGGGCACTATCAACGACGTCTAGATTTGAATCTAGGGCACTGTCGTAAGCTAATTTTGTTGAGCTTTGGCATTCACTTGGCAACACAAAACGCCCGTCAATACTGCGCTGAATGCGGGTGACTGACCGTCTCTTAATGTCGCCACTAGTGTACCCTTCGTCATGCAGATGTGGTGAGCTATAGATGGAGTGACAATTTGTGCAGCGATCAGGTGGCCAAATCCAGTGTAATATGGCTATCAATATGGCGGTTAGACTTGATATTCGGGTTTGTTTGTACCTAAAACCATATTAAGAAGTTATTTTATGTTTGCAAAAAAAAGAAGACATGCTAATAAAAAGGAAAAATTGTGTGAAAATTCAAACGAGCAGAAATCAAAGGCACTTGTTTCATGAACATTGCGTGTAAACTAAAAATATATTGGAACTATAAAATGAACTTTAAGTAGAAAGAAATTCGCTTACGATTCTGATTATGACAAGATGGACCTGGAACTATAAAAACGCTTTCATAATCACGGTAATTTTCAGTATTGCTTTATATTTTTATTATCATCAACGAAGAGTTGGTAGAGTCGTTGTAAGAATGCGTTTAAAATATAGTTAAGATATTGAGACAAATTAAATGTATGCGGTTTTTCTGGTTGCCCCTTAACCAACTTTGATGGTAACACGTTAATAAAGTTACTCACTTTTTTAAAGGCACTTGACCAGAGGAAATTGAGCCCGTACTTCGGTTATGCAAACGATGATTATGGGATGCAATATTACGAGCGTCCGTTATCCTGCAAGCTACCATGTTGAACTCTGTAAACGTATAATTTCTAAAATTATTTTTGGTGGGTAGAATGAGCCGTCCTTTTCAATAAATAAAATACGTGTTATTACACTAGCCTCCAAGCACAATCTATATATAATCTACGGTCCTTTCGATGAACATTGTTCATTGTCACATAAAGACGTATACATAGTTGTTACTTTTCGAAGAAGTCTATGCATTTACAGACTATGACATAAGCTATGGATCAATCGCACAGTCTCTACGACAAGTATAGACTCAGACCATTATTTCAATTGACATGCCAAATTGATATTTTAATGGTAAGATTTAACAATTACTAAGGTACCAGAAATCACAAACCACTAAGAATTAGTTATGTTATTGGTTTTGCAACTATGTTAGGGTATTAGTTACATTTAGTACGTAAAAATATATACAATATGTTTTTGATTAGAATTAGAAGACTGGTAACACTTTAATTTCAAATACTTTTCTGATAGATAGATATATAGTAAAAGGTATATATTTGAAGTCGCCTTCATGAAATTGCATTTGAACAGATTCTATACGCCTCTTTATACTATCGCAGCATATATGTATTCATGTGCTCTTCGTAGTATTTTATTCATGAGGATCGGGCTTAAAAATGTTGGAAAAAAAATAATGACACATGAAATGGCTTTTAAATGGTAAATTGCGAACTGTACCAACAAAAGAACGAAAAGTGTCAATAAATACACCTAAGAATTGAAAAACAAATGGATTTGAAATATAAACGAAATCAAAAATAGTTGCACGCAAAAATGTTTTAACAAATTGTTCGAAAAGTTTGAAAAAATTTTAAGTGTTGATTGTGTGCGTTTGTATGTGTGTTAATTTTCATTCCTTTGCTGAGTAATTATGATATCTGTGAAATGACTATGCCTTATTTGAAGTAGCCATGGGTGATTGAGAATATATAGAAAGTGTGGTGGAATGAAATTTGGTTTTCTTTATTTGTAGTTATTTAAGAAGCCCAAAAGGCTCTTCCTCGAAATGCGTTCATGCTAAGATGTACAATATAGTCAGTGTGCTTCTTTGGTTAGATGCTGTTAAGCCTCTGAAAATAACCTTTCAAGATGTAAATTATTCTTAGGTTATTTGCACACAACATTGAGTTTTCATCTTTCAAAAACTTACCCAGTTGCATTATTTTGGCGTGGCCGAGGGCATAGTTGGGGTATCTTTTAAGTGGGTTAGGAATTGAGTATGGCTTCCGTGCATATCGAAGTAGTAAATTGAGCTTACAAATTGCATACATAAATTGGATAACGTCTTAAAACATCACAAGTAGCAAGCTGAAAAGCTGACTCTACATATTTTCCACTTTGTGTATGCAAATGCAAGAACTCCATACTGCGATGCACTTATATATATATACTTATATATTTTCTTCTAATTAACTCATTACAGCGCGATCAATTATTTTTCATACTGTATTGCTGTGCATTTTGAATTTTCCTAAAATTTGATTACGTCGTTTGTGGCCCTTATTTTATCATCTTTGTGCGTGAATTGTTTACAAAAAACGTCTGCCCAGTATTCTTGTATTTTTATATATACACACATATATGTAGCTATATAATATATGTAACATATATGTGTATGTAGCTATATAATATATGTAACATATATGTGTATATATATATATCTATAAATTGCATACCTTTATTCGTCATGAACTCAGCCCTGGGCAGAAACAACGACGATTTGGCTGAGAACATGTTCAGCATTTGAATTCCGAATAAAGGTATTTTTATTATTTTTTCCTATACATATATTGCTAAAGCTCTTCATTTGAGTACTGATTACTAATGTAATTTTGTGTTATTGAATAGCAAAATTGTCTTAAGTTTCATTGAAAGCAAAAATGAAACAAAACCCCATTTTGAAACAAATCAAAAGATATAATCGTCTAACTTCGACATACCGAAGTTTACATACCCTGGCAGATCGTCCTTACATCATTGCAATATAGTACAATAATACAACGATCGTGAGCAAAATTAGTATGTCTTATAATTTAAATTTTGCTTTGAATTTTACAAAAATTCCAACAATTCTATCTTGCTCAAGCCCAAAGTAGGACGTCAGTACAGATATATACAGACAAACATTGGAAAATAGACTCGGTTGTTCATGTTGACCACTTTGGTATAAACAAGGGTATAAAAATAATACTATTTTTTTTTTACAAAATTAATATACACGAAGAAATAATAGCTTTTATACGAAACTATAAATCGAAATTCAAACACAACTTTAAATTGCGAGAGTCGTAAAATCTCGAGTGTAATTTACCATGGAGCCAAACAGTGACCTTATTCAACAGAGAACCATGAATGTATGAACAAATCTGGAAAACTGCATTGAGCGGAAGCTTTTAAACAAGGCTGTCTAAATAAGCACAACTCTTTTTGCCGATTTCGAGACATAAAGAGAGCTACGACAACTGAAACTCAAGAATATGCATTCAAAATTATTCAAAAGTGGTAGAGAAGGAAATAATTATATGAAATCCGTATTATCTCAAGAGAACCCTTTTGATAGGATAATCGATTCTTGTTACTATGTTCGTCTCCTGAAATTTTTGCAGTCTCTAATTCAAATTAAAGAATTTGTAAAACAAGGATTATGTTTTGTCAACTACATAGAACATAATTGTTAAGTTTGCTATTTAACAGAAAATGGGAAAGCGCTAAGTTCCATTTGTTAATGCTTAAACCTTTAATCAACTAATATATACACATGCATGGAAAATGCTAAGAACAATTGTATTTCCATGAAAATAAAAATATATAATCGCAATATATAGTGGTTCTTATTCTATAGTTTTAAATTTATAGCTCTCTCAGCAAATTCTTTGACTTAGCCAGCGGGATTGGATAAATTGGGTAATTCAAATACATCTTTTAAACTACACTCAGTATATTCATTATGTATTACAATATTAAAACATAAAATAAACAAGAATATCAAATTAATATCAACAAATAAATTAAGAATAAATTAATACTTTTAACTAAAAGCTTTGTCACAAACTACGAAATACAATACAAGTTTAAAACATTAAAAGGGTAAAAACAAAATAATTTCAAATAAAGCATGTAGATTTAGATAGTGTCAATACGGTTAGTATTGAAATGACCGCCACCGCCCGGGTTTTAATAAGAGTTGCAACTTGCAATTACCGACAGGACATATGTAACTATCGTAATCGTTTATCGCAAAATAAAAGTTTGGTAGCAGGCAGTTAATTATTAGTTTCTGTCATTCAAAACCATTTCAAGTGTATGTTGGGCTGTTCGCCTGTGTTACCTTTTTCCTGTTTTCGTCGTTTACGTTTATTGCAAATTTTTACGGCACAAACCGATAAAATGATCGCAACAATAAAGAACAGGATGCCCCCAACGACGCCTGCTGTTATAGCTTTGTGCTTCACGCGTGCTGGCACAGGGAATTTAACTTCGTCACTTGACTCGTAGGATTTTTCGGAGTTGGCCAGCACGCGGAAGTAATAGGTACGTCCGCCAACCAAGTTCTTCACCAGATACTGTGTCTCCTCCGGCCGTATTTGCCCGCGATTCAGCGTTTTCCACTGTGCATCCGTTCGATATTTGATGGTGTAAAATTTAACGATGTGTGCGCGCTCCAATGGCGATTGCCATGAAATCAGAAAGCCGTTAGAAACTTCAGTGACCGAAACGTTACGTGGCGGACCGGGCTTCGGACCTGTTAAAATAAAATCAGATGGTTCAAAAATTTACATTTTATTCGATGGAATATTTAACTATTTATTTTGCTTAATTTAAATTCTGATACTATTCGACAAGAGTCTTAGACTTGTATTTGAACTTATTTATTACAATTACAAAAGCACTCCTTCTTAATTCGATATGCTCTTCTCAGTTTAAATTTTCGCATAAGGTCAATTTTAAAATCAGTTTTTAATTTTGCGAATAAACAATATCGCATGTTTTAAAGTTTTACAGTAGAGAGTTTGTCAATCAAATTGAATTCGCATTATCTGAGTGACCATAGAAATTTCAGCTAAACTGTCCCAGACGATGAGTTATGCATGGTTTTTCGAAAAAAGTCACTGTGACGATGACCTACTGACAAGATATTAAAAACAGCAGAGATTTTGAACAATTTGTCTAACTTTGGGACGCCTCAGGTTGCAGACTCCCCACCTAACAATACAAAACTATTTCCGGCTCTGTTTTTATTTACATTTTAATAGAGGATCAAAAGGATCATACTACACAGCTGATCTTTTCGGAGCCGAAATTACTTTTGTAGCCAGAGGAAGTACAAAATGAGAGACATGAAACCGAACTGTAATCAATTACTGTTGGAAGAGTAATTGACTGTTAATTTAAAAGTACATTTAACATTTTGAAAATAAAGTCATACTAATACCTTTAAATCTCAATTTTGGTGGCGAATAAACTATCATGCCCTTTTTATCAGTATGAAAGTAAATATCAAAATATGCTAAGAGGTCTGCAAATAAAACAAAAGTTGCAACAAAATAGAGAACAACTTAAAAGTCTTACAATTTAATAACTATAACCATTAGCTTGAAAGTGAGCCTATAAGCCGCAACCTTTAAAAGTGCAAGTTGTTTAATATATAGAAGAGTGCACAGAAGCGGCACTATATAAGCCCAAAAGTTGATTTAGCAGTTCAAGAAAAGTAAAGAAGTTTTGCCTTTTGTAAACAATTGTCTTTAAAAGATTGTGCATTTGGCTAAATCTAAACTTAAACAGAGCGCATTATGCCTAGTTAGTTTGACCCGTTTATAATCGTTTTGCCATATCTCTGAAATCGCATCGCGGTAAACTTCTTTAAAGCTAAAAAAATCTTTTAAATTTAATACGATAGTATATTAAATAGGCGAGCAACAAACTTACAAAAATAAGCAACGGAACTAAAAAGTTTATATATGGAAGGTAAAAATGTACATATATCGAAGCGGTAATGTGCAGTGAAAAATTCTCTCCTAGCAAATTGTTCTTTTAGGAATACCTCTATTAGTTGATATATCGTTGATACGTACATACATTAGGTAGTCTGTCAGAAAATGTTTAAGAACTGGTTTTATTATCATATCAAGTATCATAAAAGCCAATATATATCGTAGGGCTTAGTTCCCTGTCGGGTTGCATGCTCAACAATTGCATCCTTATTTTAATGTGGTTCCCGTCTTTTCGTCTTGCTTTAAAACCGCTGTTATATTAATAAGTATCGTAAAGCTTTATGTATTGCAGTTACATACATACATATGTATGTACTTAGTATGTAAAGGAAACATTAAGTAATCAAGGGAAATATGGATTCGCAATTGATGACTTTATATGCACAGTTAAATTAACGTCCACAGAAATAAAAACAAATTTTAATTTAATCTTGCTGTTGAAACTATGTATAGCGATGTTAATGCCCGTTCTTGTTTTTGGGCATAAAGCACTTTAAAGTTTAAAATTATTTGTTGTGAGTGAATAGATATAGATAAGTAGTATGAGTTGGGTGGCTGGTCTGTAAATGTTTTTTATATGCGCTAAAGGTTCACGTACACGAAATCCAGGGTTGCATTACACAACACATTTACTTCCAGTTGTTGTGGCTGTTGTTGTTACTTGACATACGTCGGTGCACCGGCATACGCACTCATGCAGAAATATATATATATATATATGTATGTTTGTATAATAAAGTAGGAATGTATATATGGGTAGGAATGCTATGTACAAGATGCGACTTACAGAAAAATAGAGAGAGAATAAGAAAGAGAGAGAGGGCAAGAAATGCGAGGACATAAACACATAGTAAGTACATCACAAATCAAGAAGTAAACTTTAACTCAGAAATAGGGATTTCTGGATCTAAATAATAAATGCTTCAGTTCCACTTCCTGCTGCGGCTGAAAACTTCTGTAACGTGTCCCTAATTCGATGTCACGCATGCATACTATGTATGTACGTGGACAGGTGAACCTATTCCCCAAACATAGCATACCTCACATATTATTTTTTTTTTTCACGGTTGCCTTAGAGACTGCTCCTATCCTCTATCTAACAACGACACATGTTATTATGTGAGTTTTGGTAACAGACTCCTACAATTGAGTTTGTCAAATCTATCGGTTTACTATAGGTAGAAAAGTGTGTGCGTATGCATCCCGAATGTCAAACTGTTGGTTAGGATTAAATAAGTCTTCGAGAGTACATTTCCTGATATACGTATACTTTTTATACCGGCGCTTATATGTGCTCAAAAGTTTCGATACAATTATCTATATGAATATGTATATATATGTATGTTTGCATATGCATTGCATATGTATATGCGTGCGTTTTGTACATAAATATATATATACACATTATATATATATATAATATTAATATTAGAAACTTTTTTATTTTGTTAAACATGGATTTTAAACTTTGATTTAAATGAGTTGTGTTCGCAAATGAATATTAACTACACTATAAGTAGGTAGTTTTTTAATTTCTTACCAGCTTCGTCTGGCATTAGCTGAAAGAAGTGATCGGGCGGTTGTGTTGCAGCCTTGACATTACGTGGCGCTGCCGGAGCGTCTTCTATTGAATCAGAATTTTTTCGTTCTTGGCGGCACGAAGAAAAAATTCGAAATTCAATTTATACGAATGCGATATTTTCTCGTGGTTAACGTGATTTAAACATTTGGCATGCATGATTAGTATGAGAAAGTTAGATTCACGTTACATTTGTTACATTTTGGTGAAAAATGTGAGAAAAAGAGAAGAAAACGAGAGAAAAATAAGAGCATTATGTTAGAGCCAATCAATTTATACACATAAATATGTATACGAGAGTTTGTTAACATTATTAGGACTTTTAAATTTCATGAATATGAAAGGAAAAAATATCAAGCAGAATTTGAACTGCAGAAACTAAACCAAAGTAAAATAGCAAAAGCAAAATGAGGAACCACAAAAGAACCAAATAGGCACGATATGAACTCACCTAAGGTCCGAACTGTCATTACTTTGCTCATCATGCCGTCGCCAAGCAAGTTTCGGCCAACCACCTGAAACTCATAAGTGGTACCTGAAGAAAGCCCGTTAATTGTCACCTGAGTGCTCCCCGACGGAGTCACCGAAATGGTTTGCCAGTCATTGACTCCAGCTTCGCGGTACCAAATAGTATAGTCTTGCTTGTACTCCGACCCCCCGCTGTATCCTGGCAACCATTGCAGCGTAATTGACGACTCTGTCGCCTTGCCTGTAATATTATAAGGCGCATGCGGCTGTGTTCCCTCTATAACCAATTGCGTGACGGCTAATAGGGTGGCCACTTCGTTTGAGACCACACACTGGTAATAACCAAAATCTTCGCGACGCAAGTTTTCAATTGTCAGGTTACCACCGGATATTTTTACTCGGTTTCTCTGGGTCTCAGATAGCAGATCGCCTTCTTGTCGCTGCCATTTAATAGTGGGTCGCTCGGTACCTTCTGCTTCTACGGCGTCGCAGTTCATCTCAACGCTATCACCTACCTTACGCTGATACAGCGTTTCCGGCTCAATGACAAAAGTTGGAGGCTTTCGTACAAGCACCTCCATTGTGCCAGAAGAGCCCTGAGTACCTTGCGCATTGTATGGAGTACATGTATAACGGCCCTGATGATCTTCATTGACTCGCGTGAAAAGCAGTGAACCATTGGCCATGACAACAATATCCTTCATTTGGTAGGGCTCCAAAAGTCGCTTATCTTTAGTCCAAGTTACATATTGCAATTGCGGGCTAGACTTAATGTAGCACTGAACTACACCGGCTAAACGGAATGGCAGATATTGTACGGTTGGTGTGAAGGTCACTTTCGCAGGATCTATCGAATATTGGTCTTTAGCATCCGTATTGCACATTGAAAATAGTTAATAGTTACATTCAACGCTAAGATAAGCAGAAGCGCTTTGGGGATCTCCAATACCATTCGTCACTTCGCATAGATATTGTCCAGAATCATCGGCACTAATTGGGTTGATTATAAGTGACCCATCTTTGCGTATGGTAACACGCGTCTCCAGCGAAGCCACTTCACGCACTGGTGATCCCTCACGAAACCAGCGCACTGTCACATTCCCCGGCATAGCCTTAGCCTCACATGAGAAACTCACTTTTTCGCCCTCAAGTTTTGTTTGATTGGTGGGCGGCACCTAAATTAAATGAAAATTTAATTTTTAGTACCCTTTTAGTTACTTACTAGTTAATTTAACTCATGAGCGCTGTATTTATCCAACGGCAACTAAGTACCATACTTCCCCAATACACTTCAATATAACTATTCCATATTGAATTTAGTTAAGATATTTATACATAAAAGCCTTTAAATTTTACAAAAATACTAAGCTATATGCCAATTAATGATATATAATCCCATTTAAAAAGCGATTCCACAATACAGTTGTAGGAAATACTGTTCTAGCCGTGTAACTCAATAATATCGACTTATTTCGATAATCTCTTTATTGCACCTATCGCTTCCAAGAAGGGTGATAAAAATTGTTTTTTTGAGCCCATTCCTACGATTTGCACCCCTTTTTACTGTTGTCTAGTCTTGCAATATTGTAATTACTATTGTTTTCTATTTGCCTCGAAAATAGTTTATACATTTGTATTTTTATGTATATATTTTACCATGATTACAGCGCCGCCCGCAATAATAACACGGGCCGTATGGGAGACTTGTCCCTCACCATTGCGTGCAATACAAGTGTATTCTCCGATGTCCTCGTGGCGTATAGTAGATATACGTAACTCAGTGCCATCATTAAAGATTCCCACAGTGGGCGAGGGATCAACGGGATTTGCATCTTTATACCACAAAATTTCAGGTGTGGGAGTGCCATCGGCTTGGCAGTTTAGGATAATTGAATCACCTACAATAAAATCAAATTAATATACTATTATATATGCAGAAAATTGGTTGCAAAGTAAACATTGAATACGAAAATAAAGTAAAATAAACTTCGTTGTTTTCAATTAAGACAAGCTTTAGTTATTGAGCATTAGCTCTACTTAATGCATTTTATCTCTCTCTCATTAGAAGACTTAGCAACAATCTAACATACAATTACGGAAGTTTGCTGGAAGTTCGCTGTTATGCTCCCCATACACTCAGCAAGCTTCTGGCCAACCTGCGGTGTAAAATCAAAATATTTTGTGTTTTCTTTCGACCGATTGCTGTGTGTATTGGGGCATAATGCACGGTTATTCCAACATACATACATATATGTTTAGATTATATACAATTTTCAAAATGATTACTGTGAATGCCTTTTGTAGCACTTACAAAGGAATCATACAGACAAAAACACAGCATGTTTTTTTTATATATTTTTTATGCGAATCCCAAAAAAAAAGATCAACTTACTGGTGCAATATAAAGTTATATGCCAACTAATCATATAAATATACTTGGTACTCACCTAAATTAACATATATAATATCCTCTGGTGTAACACTAAAACGTGGCGGTGCATGTACATCTAAGTGGAACCATGTACCATTTTTGTGCTGCTTGGGATCACGATTTAAGAATACGACTTTGCACTCGTACCAACCCTGATCCGATTCCTTGATATTGGTCAGATTGAGTGAAGCAGATCCGAATGGAGAGTCCTGTGACACACGAGATACACGCCCTTTGTAGCCCTCCTCGACGTGTTCTGGGTAACTTTCATACCAAATGTATATGGGTAAGTCGGATCCCTGTGCGGAGGGGTAAAGATTTAAGGAACGTAAAAGTATGAATGTCAGATTTTGGCAAATTGCATTGGTTGCTAATTATCAAACTCACATACACAAATGATGGTAATATGTACATAGTACAAAGCTATTTTATCAAACTACTTGTACGATTTGACGACAGGCGGAAACTTACTTAACGTTTGAATATTTATTTGTTGTGAATATCTTGATTTATATGGTAAATTTACAAAAAGTGTGTTACAGTGTAAATAATGGTAAGCAAAGTTTTCAAAAGAAGTTTTTTAGTTTTAAGTAGTATATGAAGAACATGCTCATACAAAATAACTTAAATAAGGATAAGAAAGTTTTTTCGAGTACCAGATAGTACAAGGTTATACTGTTTCTATTGTATAATGTTATTATATTTAAGAGTTTGTTTCTAATGCAGCATAAGCTTTAACCGTCTTATGGTAATCTTAAAGACTATATATATTTGCAGCAACCCAAGCAAAATACATAATTTTAGTTTAGTCGAAAAGGAAAATATTGGTTACTTTATTCTTAGTATTGAGTAAGCGAACAAAGGAGTGAGGTATAAAAAAATTTAAAAAAAAAACCAATCAGAAAAAGATATATAAAAAATGTTTCTTTCAAGAAATCTAAGACAAATAAGAAATGTATATGTATGGTCTCTATATATTATACATATTTTTGTACCCAATAGCCCGGTTTATGTTTGTTTGGTGCATAAGGAATTCGCAAGTGCTTTCATGTTCTAAGGCGCCTTCTAACATCCTTGCTGCATGTCTACTCAATAACAGTTATTGTAATTTAAGGATACATTTTGTAATATCGGACCAATGAGATGTAATCGGCATTAAAAGAGAGATGCGATCTTCTTCTTATATCTCAGAATTGGTAAACATAGGTACTTAGATTATCGTACCTGTACAATTGCAAGGGTATACGAGCTTCGGCGTGCCGAACATGGCGCTGTTCTTTTTGTGGATTTGCTTTAAACAATTGTTACATATATAAAATGTGTCTATACTATTAAGAAATGCTCTAATATATGGTGTTGAGCTAAGTAAATGAGTTGGAAGGGGTTATTTATCAGGTTGTGTGCGAATTTTTCTTCTCTATCGCTCTCTTAGCTTTGGAGACTGTGTAATACATTACTCAATATCGCAAAAAGATTTTGCACGATTTTGTAAGCGTTCAAAAAAAATACGTAATCGAACCGGAAGGTCTTTCTTGAACCATATGTCTGTTAGGGCTGTTTACCCACTAATTTCTGGTAATTATAACACACTTTACTTAAATTACCACAAATAGTTGTCAATTGGAAAAACATTTAGGAAGTTTCTAAATCTTGAAAGGTTTCTGCCAATATGAACAAGCAAACAAATTTTCTACACAGCACTAATACCGAGATTTGCTTTATACTAACAATAATAACAGCAAAACATAGTTGTTGTGTTAAAAAAAAATAAAAATTTTTGCCACAACATAGAATTAAAAACTTTTTTAATGCTTATACAAGTAGAGTTAAGTAGACTTTTAATTTGTAGTTTGTTTACTGTGTTGCACTATCGCTTTACTTCAGCGTATTCAGACTGTTTCAGTATCTTTTTTTTTTTTGCTTTTTGCGTATTAAACAACAATATAAAAAGAGAGTTTAGAGAAGAAATATTATTTGTGATATCGTACCGTTTCGCTCACCTTCTTGTCCCATTGAAGGACATATGGCACTGGGTGATCGTTGGGGAACTCAACGTGGCAGTTGAATATGACACCTTCTCCCAGTATTGCTGTGATATGCACAGCATCTTCTAAAATAAATATTAAATATATACAAAATCATTATATTCCCAATGCATAGCGATTTAGTTCCGATTTGCCTAGAATTAACTTACAGCTATATAAAAATAAATGATTGCAGACAGTCGGGACGGTGCCCGACAATGTGATACCCTTCACACATTTTCCCCATGAAAATCGAATTTCACTGCAAATTTTTGTATCGATCTCTTGAAGGCTATGGGCGTTATTAAAGTGGGATTTGATTCGGCAAAATAACAACATTCTTTGGTTTATAAGTAGTAGCAGTAGTCTACGTACCAAACTAATGCTCCTGATCACAAATTTAAATTACCCTTTTACAATTTGTGTGCAGGGTATAATTATGATTTAGCAAAACCCAAACACGATAATGTTTTTTTAAATTTTTTTAGCCATTGGCATTAATGACTCTTTCATCCTCGAAAATAGCAATCCTTTTTTTTTTTGTTATATATCAATGTAGTATTTTCAGAAGGACAAAAGGATAATTGGAAGCCACGTGCCACTTTTGCACATCTGGACAATCGGATAAAGTCAATACTGTCCATAGAAAGAGTGTACATAACTTCATAACTGACTGTCGTAAAGAAATGCCTTGGTTTTTTTAAAATTCCTTATATTTTGTAAACACGACGAAGTTTTCATTATTTATATCATAATAGTCGCACTCACCTGGAATATTTTGTGCTTTAACATTTTTGGCAAAAAATGCAAAAAACCAAATAAGCACAAATTTTAGCAGCTGAATTGGTTTTATATCAAGGTGGCAGTTTGTGGCTGTCACCTTGTCTTTGACGTCCCTGATTCTTCTTCTTGTTGATTTTACTGTAAACGCAGCCGTCTTTGATGGCGAAGCCGTCAACGTTGTGGTAACTTGAATAGTTGGAGCTGTACTAGTGGATTTACTGATTGTGGCTGATTGTTGTAGTTTCTTTGTAGTGTACAATGAACGCGACCGGCTTAATGCCTGACACCATCGATGAGACCCAAGGTCCGCATACACGCCCATGCCTCTGGTCCCATACTCAATGGCGCCTAGGATAACATTTTCACTTGGAGTGACGTCATCTTTAACGAAACAATACATAATATAGGAAGTTCAATTTGCTAATGTGAGGCATATTTTTTAAAGGTAGTCGCCTTAATTTGAATGAATTAAAATAAACAAGTCGCAATTGCTATGTTAGTATCTTAATGGAGATTTGTAATCAAAATTAAAGGTTGATAGAAAATTAGCTAAAGGTCCTTAAATCTAATTTGAATTTGTATTATGTTAACATTTAAACCGATCGCTTCTTGGAGTATGTACACTAAAAAATTGGTTTTTTGGTTTGTTGCTTGCATAGACAGACAATATAAAATGTGATACAGTTGAGCCGGTGTCCGATAGTGGGATAACCTCTATCCATTTTGCCCAAATGGACAAATGTCTCTTGCGTTTAAATAAATAAAAATATTTACAAATGTTTTGAATTTTGGTTGCCGTTTTAATTTTTTTTTTAGTTTTTATACGAATATCATGATTTTTACACCACACATGCGCAGTAATTGGACGCTTAGCTGTGTCAGCTTAAAATTTTAATGCATAAGTGTGCTTGTAAACCGCAAAATTATGTTACGTGGGAAAGGGGATTGGTGGCATATTGTGGTACAATTTGGGGTCCCTCTTTCTTACGGTTTATAAGATCTAGGTAGGCGGTCAGGCGACTACGTTAACTGTGGTGATCGTTATTGTAAATGAAATTTTTCAACTGCCTCGCCTACTTCTGCATGTTGCATGCATTGCACAAATCTATAATACTCTTGACCCCACAATACCCTACTGAGTAAAAATAGAGTCATATTACGGAAAATTGACTTGGTTACTAGACGCTGCTTTTAAAAGTTTAAACTGGTAGTTTTTAGTTAAAAAATACATCCTAACAGCTAAGGTGCGTTGTATACTTTTGTTTATATGTTCACCTATCTGAATATAGAAGAAGAAAGGTATGACTCACCTCACTAGTGCAACGAACATTATACAACTCGTTTAAATCTAGGTAATCCAATGTTTTCGGTTGATTGTAAACTAATATTGAAACTGCTGAACGAAAAGATTTAAAGATGATTTATTCAGATTTATTTGTTACTATGTTTTTTTAATCAGAAACACTACAATTTTTGTGGTGGTAATAGATTTAAAAAAAAAATATGAATTTTTGATTTAGATCCATGGGGTGATTCAATGTTTGGAACTTTCACATTTCCCACGCCCTTTTGTTAAAGGGAAAATTTAACATACTCCTTTACGCACTTAAACAACGCACACAAGCACTTTTTCTTTACTTATTATGTAACTCATATTAATTTTTTATAACCATTTTTATGCACTTACAACGCATGCGGTTTTTGCAAAAAAATGTTCGGTTTCTGCTGTTTTTATTTGTATGTCAAAAATCAAAAAATATTCTTCACTATCGGTTTTCGGCGTGTTGTTTTCCGTTTTGAACTCGTTGCCGTTTTCAACGCGATTGAGAGTCGTATAACTGTTCAGCTGCCCGGAGCTCTCTGCTGGAAAATAGGTTGTACAGCCGTAGAAGTAATTGAGCATCCATTGAACTGAGCATCTGTTTTCCAGACACAAGAAAAACCCAATAAAATTCAAGTTGTTACGGTCCTTTTCTGATTACTTCTATTATTGAGATTGCGGTTAGAGGAGTGAAGTTTTTGTTTATTTGTTTGTTTTAAGAACAGAATGATGGATAATCTCACAGTGGTTTCTCACACGATGTGGGCATTGCACAGTTCGAGCACTTCCGATTAATTAGTGTTTTGCATCATATTTCATATGCATTAGTTCTGTCTTTTATGCTAATGATAATTTTGTGAATATTGAAAAAAATAATGGGGGGGTCCTTCACTGTAAATTTGTCTATCAATATATGCATATGGCTATTTCAATTCCTTTATTAGTTTGCCGATTTGCAATGCCTAACAGCTGATGCACAACGGAATCAGTTACCAAATATAAGTCACCACAAAAAAAATGCATAGTGGGAAATAATTACTTGCGCAACTTTCACTAAAAATACTGTGCATTTTTTCTCTCATCTCATCTTTTTCTCTATATAGATTTATATATATACTTATTTATTTCTCTCTCTCCCTCTCAGTCTCATTCTCTCTGTTTTTCTCTATAGAACGTTAACACTGCTGTTTTCTAGTTTGTTTGAGATGGTCTCAATCAAACTGGTTTTTCGCTGACTTCTCTCTATATGATCCTTTTGCTCTCAGGCAAAAACTGGAAATTTTCTTACAACACTTTGCTGTTTTTCTTCGCCTTATTTTTTTGGGTTTTTTTTTCTTTCCCTTTTATAATCTATACAGCGCGCGGGTGTGGTCCAGCAGGCATAAAAACAATACGATATTATGCGAACTTCAACAGTTAATTTTATAATCGTTATTGTATATAGTAGTTATTTTCATTGATTGCGTTCTTAAAATGCGATTTTTACTATGAACTACACGGGCGAGATATTTTTTTTTTTCAGCACACATACATACACAGAGTTACAGCAACACCCTAGCAACTTTCTGGGCCGTTGTGTGGTTTCTTTATGCAAACTTATGTTGCCTTAGTAATTTTTCATCATATTTATATTTTTTCATTTATTTGTAAATTATTTTCATTTTGTTTAATATTTAATTCACAAAATCACTCTAACGAAACGGTTAACTTTCCGCGTTTGAGTGCGACCGTAACAGCATAACGTTCAGCATTGAGAGCATTAAGTTCAGCGTCAGGAATACAGAGCTGACTGGTCCAATGGCTGTTGGTTACCACCACTACTTCCGAAAAGAGCGATAGAGAGTCAGGGAGAGAACATGCGCAAAATACAGAATACAGAAGTCATATGACGCTTACACTCTTTGTGAGATGCCTACCTACATATGTACATATATAATGACTTCCAAAAGGTAGGAGTTTTGGTACCTTCGTTGCTAACCTGTCTGATCTAACAATGAGTGTTAACTTGTGTGTGTGCTTCCACCGTCCGCTAACCCTTTACTATGGCCCTTCATAAAACGAGGCTGGGAGACTGCTTCGTGAGTCTCTGCTTCATTTAATAATAATTATCTTTAGTTTACCTGGCCCTTATGTTTTGACCCAAAACCAGTTTTGGTTTTATTCTGCACCAACTCGTTTTTCCCTGGTAGAGCGAAGTCTTATAAATATCGAGTTTGAGCTCAATGCACAAAGAGTTCCGCTGGTCTTTGAGACTGCAGAATAGCCGGAAGATAAAAGCTCGACAGTGGAACAGATATGAAACTCAGCCTCTTAAATACAAACCGACTCGTATTTATAGATATTTAAGAACATGTATAAAGTAGAAGTGTGTATGTACAACAAGGTGTTTTAAACCCGAAGCGAGGTACATTAATTTTGCTATGATAAATGTAACGTATAGAAACGTTGTGGACCATACACAACTAATCAGTTGAATCTCTTGAGCCAAGTATGTAGCTATCACCATCCGTTCTTCGTTACGTCCGGCGCTCAATTTTAAAGCAACCAATGGGTTAGATATTTGGACTAGTGATAGCTATTTTTACCTTCTATATATGTTATTCGCCCGATTTATATTTATCAATGTTTCAACTCAACAGTTTTTTATTTATATGTTTAGTTGTAATGGAAACGAGCGGTTAAAAAATAAGATTTATTGATAACATGTTTTGATTCGGCTTCATCAGGCCGAAAACCCATTTGAAAATAAAAGAAAACAAAATACTTCTAAAGGATCAATTAATAAATATCTGATCAAACCGGGGAAAGCGAATAGTTAAGGAATGTAACCACATTACTCTGAATACTTTGTACAAAACGAAGAATGTGTTCGCCAAAACGAATATTTTTGAGTAAAGTAGATAGACATACGGTATAAAAGACTCGTTATACTCATAGTTTCCTAAATTGCGTTTCGACATTTTTCACCCCTAAGCTAAAAGCTCGTTTAGCCACCCCCTCGCATGAAAAACCCAGTTATTTAGCAGAGCAGAAGAGCAGACTTCAGTCGTTTTACAACGAGAGTATGTGAGTCTGCGCCGTAGCTGTTGTACAGAAGTTGTGCAGTATCTTGCGACACTGTGCTGTACCTTAAGTAGCCCTGGAATGTGGATACATACATATTTACGTAAGACCAAATGCGGTATATTTGTATTAAAGTATACGTAACAAATTTTCAATATTGGTATTCCTGCGGTCCAAGTATTTATACTTGATGCAAAATTAATGTCTGATTGCCTTGCATACAATTTATAAAATAGCTTCTTTATAGTCCATTAAAAAAGTTCCATATAATTTAGTTATATAATTGTAGCTCACATCTTGTAAACATTAAATAAACGTGAAGCGACCGGCAAAGATATGCCCATTTTGGCGTTTATACGTGTATATATAAAAATAAATTAAATCGAATAATTACATTAAATGTAAGAATTAAATATAGCGGATACGTATATCATAAAGCTACCACAGTAATAATCGGTTAAAAACAGTTTTGCTGAGAACAACTTTTTGCATTCGCAATCGAAAGCTGAAATAGTAGTTTCTTAAAAATTCGTCGAAGGGCATGCAACAGTCGGCTCCGCAAAGCTTGCTGGCCATAAATTTTTAGTGCACAGACATGGAGCTTGCAAAGACTCGTTATACTCATGGTGTCCTAAACTGGGAAATTGACATTTTCCAATCCCTGAAAACTTTCCAGTCCCACCCGTTCCAAGAAAATCCCAGTTTGTGGCTGAACAAAAGAGCACACCACAGACACTTTATTACGGGAGCATGTGAGTCTGCGCCGTAGCTTCATACGAAAGTCGTGCTCTGAAAAAGTGTACCTACAAGTAAGCACCATTTGCGGTAGGCAATATCTTACTTCAGGTTCGTTTTGTATTAAAGCGTCATTTTGATTTTGATATTCATGGATTCCAAGAACTTATAATCGATGGATAATTAGGTTTGTTACAAACAGTTTATATATGCAGATTATTAAAAACAGAAATTTGATTTTAGGGTATTTTAATTAGTTCGGATAATTGTGACTTTCTCTGGATAAATACTGACTAAAGTTAAGGCGCCTGTTACACGAAGCGAGATTTTCAAGCGAGGTGAAATGTATCTCGCACCGTTTGTAGGCACGGTAATATCGTCCGTAAGTTGTGTCGCCTGCAACCCTATGCGACTTGCTTCATATTCAAATGCATTTTAATATCGAGCGACATTTTGTTTTGCCACTCGAAAATCTCGCTTCGTATAAAAAGCTAAAGAACCTGCAGCCATATTTCAGCGTCTGCTATGTACTCATTCATATTTACAACATAAAACACTTTTGACATCGAAAAAATTTGGTATTTCCATTGAAGAACTTATATTTAAGTAAAAAACACACTCATTGGAGACTAATATAGTATCCTAGCAGGTTATATAAAATATGCTATGATATTTGTAACGCAGACAAGAAATAGTTGTTGAGCATTTTCCAAAAATTATCATCATCATTAGCCCACTCAATGCATTCCGTCCGTTCGTCCGTATGCACACCAATATTTCGTTGACCATAAGAGATAGGAGCAAGTAATTTTATACAAAAATGTTAAATTTTTTCAGTGTCAATTAACAAGTCTTTGACCCAGCCGGAAAACAATATAGCTAACGTATGTAACCCTTAGCTACCGAAGTTTGCCGGTCATATCTTTATAATTTAAATTCACAGTCATACAGTATGCAGTACTCAGTACTCATAGTGTCCTAAATTGTGAAATTTACTTTTCCATCCCCTGAAAGCTTTCCAAGATAACCCGTCTGAGGAAAAACCTAGTTTTTTAGCAGAACAGAAAATCTGACTACAGTCGCTTTCTTACGAGAGTATGTGAGTCTGCGCCGTAGCTTTTGTACTGAACTCGTGCAGTACCTCACTCTGCCATGTTCTGCTATAACTTTAAAGCCCTGAAATTTATGTACTTACACGTAAGCAGCTATTGCGGTAGGCAATATTTTACTTAAGTTACGTTTTACGTATTTAATTAGCACTTTTCACAATGCAGTAAAAATTTGTGGTATGCTTGGGTTCTAAGAACTTGTGCTCGATGTTTCATTTCAACAGTTAATTTTTGAACGATTTCTATATTTTTATTCAATAGGTTTATATATATACATTGACTTTTGTCATAACTTTTTGGAATAAAATCAATTTCAAACATTTTTTATGACGAGTAACGCATTACCGTGCTTGCATACAGAAGTTCGCCCTTTTGTTATATCAAGCTCATTGTAATTTACAAAAATCAACACAGGAACAATACAATGAATGTACCATGAAACATCGACGTCCTTGTTTGCATACATTCTGTAATATATGCTTTTGTTTCATCTCAATCTACCCCTTTGATATATGTTTTGGATTTGTATATTATTACATATCTTTTTGCAACGTGTTGGCAGGTGTACTCTAGTGGGCCGGTGAGGACGGCGGGCGGAGGGCGGAGGGCGTGTGGCGACTAATGTCCTGCGGGCACGTTTTAAATACACAAAGCTGTTTTTCACGTACATATTCATATGTACATGTGTGTATCGCAAACCCGTAAGAGAATAAATTCAGCCCGTAAGATTTAAACGCCCACAACAACTAAAACAGAGGGAGCTCTGTACTGTACATACATACACAACTGTGAAAAACACAAACAAACAACATCATAAATTGCAAGTTTGCAATTTTAAGAATGTAAACAGGAAATGTTTTATTTCTTTTGCTCTCACGGGTACTAGAGAATTTTTCTTTTCTTTTTCTTATCACGGCAAGTAAGAAATTGTAATAAGCTTGTAACACTATTGTGTTGTCTCGTAATTTCGTTTTCCTAAAATGACATAAAAAGCTTGTATTGAATATTTAAACGATGTCTATGTCAACAACATATAAAATCAGATGCTTAATATCGTTGATATAGATAGATATTGTTGAAATAGATATCTATCTCGTTTTACAAAATTGAAAATACACATATATCCATATCTTATTAAGATTTAAGAAGTATGCTAAGCTCATGACACATTATCTGTATATTATATAAATAGGCTAAGGAAATAAATAAGGAATTGTGCATCCGATTTCACCAACTATATGTAAACGTATTACATTGAGTAGGAAATATTCATAAGAAGTGCAGATTTGTCGAATCATGTCGATATCTTAGCCGTGGCAGAATTCGCAGTTTCACCCATACCATAAGAAAGTGTTCGATCCCTTCATTTTTATCCCCTCTCTCTATTATATAAAACATTTTGCGTATTAATTTATTTTTTCCCCTAAACAACTACCGCTGTGGTGGGCGAGCAAAGAAGTAACTTTTATATGTACTTACATATGGTTGTGTTGGGATAACAATTTTTTTTAGTAACCCTCATTAAAGAAAAAGTGGCAAATTATAACACCAATTATTACGTTTGGTATATGAATTTATTAACGTTGTATTAATGCTGTATTTGTATTTGAGTTTGTTTGATCCGTGATACCTTAGGTGCTTCCACCGGCTAGTTAAGTAATAGCGAACGGCGTAGCACCCGACGCATACAAGGTGCAAGTGTAAATGCGAGAGGCGCGTATTAAGATATCAATAAGTATGATAGTAAGTTACAAATTATAATAAGTTTTGAGAAAGGTAGCTTTGAGACCGGTGGTTGTAGGTGCTGACCCGACAACTAGTATATTAACTTAGTTTGCAAGACACTTGGTTAGTAACGCGCGTTGAGTACAACTGGTTAGCTGTTCTTTATATTTCTTTTGAACTAATGAACATTTAACTGCTGGAGCGATATGGTAAAGTCCAACGTATCCTTTCACTTCTTCCTGCGACAGTTGGTAGCACTAGGAAATTATATTTTAGTGCTTATATGCGCAACGAGGGCTCGATGATGAAGATGCCACCACGCAAACGGAGCACCAAATGCAAAGTCGACTCCTCTGGTCGCCTTTGACGTGTTTTCCAGCAGGGTGGTCTAGTGCACATTTTCAATGGAGTCAGAATACTCAACCTCTAAGGCGGTGGTCCTTCTGGTGAGCGTTTTCACAAAGATTTACATTGTTGGTGTGATTCTGCAAGAGAACAACAATTTGTTAGTTAATATAATTTATAATCATACGAATTTTTGATTTGTTTGACTGCACTTTTGACAAATTCATGCAGCTTTGTTAAATGTTAATATTAGAAAGTCACGCAACTAATACACTATTCTTATATTTTATTGAAATCACATAAAAGCATACCAAAACAAACATTACACCTGCTGCTCTCTATACAAAAACAAAAGAAGCCGTGTGTGTAAACAAATGGCAGCTATAATAGGCAGTATTTTTTGCATTTGCATCGATCAGCTTTTTGTCAGTCTATGAAATCGATAAGTTCAAAGCCTTGTCGATGGACAACAATCGAAATTAAAAATCTCAATAAATAGGAAATTTATAAACATTTTGGAGAAAAGAAATTTAAATTAATGGTATAGAAAATATGGTTGACTACTATATAATGTTATTTGTTGCTGTTAGCTACCAATAGTGATTTTTAATCAATGGAAAATTACAAGCTATCGAGGTCCGATTCTTTTTCCTGAAACCCAGAAGGCTGTAAAAATTAGTACATATACGAGTTGTTTGGCAAATTGTGTTTTACATACATATCTATGTAATTGTTTTTGTATATATTTTTTAAACATTGGTCTCACTCATTGTAATAAGTGACCCAAGCGATGTGAATTTGTTACATTGTTCCTATATGTCGCACACCTCTACAGCGGATACTTCGGAAAAATAATCATTAAGTTGATGCACACTTTTGTTGCATATAAACAGTATATGCATTACAGCTGATGGCGAGGATTGACGATAGCATGGTAAATAAATTGGAGTTTGTTATTGAGGTATTCTTAAATAATTTTAAAAACTAGAGCATCAATGCAATACCACAAACTGGGGCCGCCAACAAAGATGAACAGCAGCAACCAAATAGCATGGTAGGTAAAGTGGAATTAGATATGTTACTATACTTAAAGAGTTTTTAAAATTTAGGGTGTTGATGACAACAATGGAAGAGCTCAAACTGGACCCCCTCCCGAAGGTCAACAGCAGCAACCCACACGCATGAATTCATTTTTCGCTATGACGAAATCGTTTGTATGGCAGGCGCTCATCATATATTTTATTAGTTTATTTTTCCGCAAGTCGCAGCCAAATGCTAATCAGGAAAAGACTGCAGTTAACGCGGTACCCAAAGTAACAGCGTGGAACTATTTTGAGAATGGCACAAGCTTCGATTTGCATGTATGGATCTCGGAAGATCCTGATATCGTAAGATTTCAAAATAAGGCCAACTTACTTTGGCTACAAGAGGATTTGACATACGGTGATTGGGAAGCAGGACCAACAAACGACGGAATATACACACATAATCTTAAGATTAAAGCAAGTCCGCATTTAATGAATAATGGAAGCGTTTATTTGCATGCGTTTGTTACACGCAGCGGTGAAAGTCCCGACCCACAAGCATCAAACTATGCGCGGAATGGTCATATGGGTCATCAGGAGCATCAGCTGAATAAGTTTAAAAAATTGAAGGTTAATCGTCATTACAATCTGCTTGCCAGTGACAAGGAGAAATTGGAGCACGAACTTAATCAAGTGACACTTAAGGACCAAATCATATCCCATTGGCATCCTAATTTGACGGTCAACCTGGTAGTGGACCAAACAAATTGGGCTCAAGGTAGCGTACCGCCACCCCTAGATGAGTATGTCAAGTTTGTTGATGGCGGCAAGACATATCTTCCCATTGTTTTTGCTAACGACTATTGGAACTTGCAACGCGAATACTACCCGCTCAACAAAACAACACCCGTTCTTGATCTGCATTTAACATTTCAACCTCTGAGCATGTTTAAGTGGCAGTTATATGCCGCCAAACAGATGAAAAACCAATGGGCTGGTAACATGTTTGGCGAAATAATGGCAGCAGGAGCAATGGAAGAAAGTGACGAAGATCAAGACTCGCTTAAGGAAACTCTCTTAGACACAAATATTTATTTATTAGGTCTGACCGTGGCAGTATCCATTCTCCATTCGGTGTTTGAAATGCTCGCTTTTAAAAATGATATTCAGTTCTGGAACAATCGCAAGTCCCTAGAAGGCCTCTCTGTACGCTCTGTATTATTTGGCGTCGTTCAATCTTTAATAATACTATTGTATGTATTGGACAATGAAACCAATTTCATGATTCGCATTTCATGTTTCCTGAGTCTTGGCATTGAGCTGTGGAAAATACCCAAAGTACTCGATATTAACTACAACAATCACGATAAATGGCTGGGCGTGATACCACGCATAACCTTCAAAGACAAGAGTTCCTACTCGAAAAGCGCTACGAAAGAGTATGATAATTTGGCATTCAAGTACTTAGGTTGGGGCTGCTTTCCTTTGCTAATTTGCTATTTTATCTACTCACTGCTTTATAACGAACACAAAGGATGGTACTCCTTTGTGTTAAACATATTCTATGGATATCTATTAACATTTGGTTTTATTCTGATGACACCACAGTTGTTTATAAACTACAAGTTAAAGTCTGTGGCGCACATGCCATGGCGGATGATGACGTATAAATTTTTAAACACATTCATTGACGATATTTTTGCATTTGTCATTAAGATGCCCACTATGTACCGTATCGGTTGCTTCCGTGATGATATTATATTCTTTATATTTCTCTACCAACGGTGGCAATACCGCGTGGACCTGAAACGCGTTAACGAGTTTGGGTTTTCAGGCGAAATGGAGGATAACGCCTCGGGCAAACGTAGTATGATTGATGCTATCGAAACTGCACTAGAACGTACGGATGTTGGCAAGGAAGTGTCGCTGAATAAATTCGAAAAGCCGCCTATTCAAAAGACAAGCGCAAATAAAAAGAAAAATTAAATAAGTATACACATTTAGAACAATTGATATAGGCTTAAAATATTTATGTTATTA